>AWWV01012491.1:0-51848 GCA_001974805.1 Corchorus capsularis
GACAAATGATATCAAACCTATTGCAAACTCAACTAAATAACTTGACAAGAATGTCAGACTCAAAAAACAAATTCAACTAACTTACTCAAAATACTAAAACTGAAACACAACCGATTTGGAAACTTTATTCAAAACAAAAGAAAATATAAAATCGAGCTCATCATCCCCTTAACAAAATAGCCGAGGAGAGAAAGAAATCAAATTGAATTATAATATATACTATATATTATTTTTAGTGACTATGGAAATTACTTAAAGGCCAAATTGAGGATTAATGTGGTGCCTCCTTTTGACTTTTTTTTTTTGTTTTTTTCGCACTTTTCGGTGACTAAAAAGGCCCCCAATGAATTTTCTCCCTTACTTTTCCTGCTACCTTTTTTTTTTGTAATTTACTATTTTTATATTTATGATTAAGTGTGTTTTAATTACATATTAATTTTGTGTGGATATTAGGATTTACCGGTTCAACTCCTCTGCCGGAATTTCAAAGGATTGGTGCTATAAATGTATCTGCAATAATGGTTGATTCATGGGTAAACTATTGACATTCCAGTTTTTTTTTTCCTTTCGTCTTCATTTCTATCTGCGTGGGTTTCGTCTTCCCTAACAATTCTCTGAAATTATTTCACATGGACTCCGTTCTGTTTCCTAAAATTTCCAGGTGGACATTGATAAGATCCTTCCATTTAATTTAGCAGCGTCATAGGATGACATAATCTAAAGTGGGGAGTTTTCACTTCTCACCACAACATTTTGAGATAAAATCTAGATTTATTTGTTGATTATATTATTTGATACTTAAATTTAACATTTCCTTATTCCTCATTTATTCTACAAAATTTTTTTTTTTATTTATCATTCGACTTCCTTTTTATTGAGGTTTCTATTAGTTGCTTATGTTTAGTATATTTCCACATTTCCAAAAGCACAGTTAGCCAATACTAAGTACAATCATTTTGTGATGCATTGTGTAAATTACATATGCTCCTGTAAATGCTCTCAACTAATTCAATTTTCCTACGACAACTATACATGCTCCTTGACTACAAAAAATTAGGCCTTTTGATCGGTCGTTGAACAAACCACAAGATAAATCCCCACAAACCTTTAACTATTAGCTAGGGGAAGTAGGGGTCGAATCCCACAGAGAAGGTGGAAACAAATTAAAGCCAAATTATACTAAAGAAAATCTTACCAAAGGGGATTTTGATGGGCTTTCAAAATAGGTAAACTAAATTAGAAAACAATTTTGTAAAACTAAATTAATGACTAAGAAAACAATTTAAGAAAAACAATTAATTAAAAGCATACTTCTTTTCCTCTAGGTAATTATTTTGATCAAATGAATCATGGATCCCAAACACAAAGCATGAATTTGATTAGATTGCAATCAATTAAGCATCATAAATTACTCCAAATCGATATATTGCCTAAGACGTAGACCTCAATTTTCATTAGAGCGAAGTAATCCTCTTAATATCTTAAACAACTCCACTTGAATAAATGGTCTAGGACGAAGACTCTTACAAACCCTAACATGCTACTAGTCAATCTCACTTCGTTCGACCCAAAGATCAACTCTTTTATTCCCTTAAAGAATAAAACATTAAGATTATTATATGCCTGCATGCATAAATAAATTAAAACCAAACTCATCTACACCTATTTCCGTTCAGCCTATAGGTTTCAATAAGATTTGATAATCCCATTGAACTAGGACTCCTAAATTCAATTGTTACTTTGAATCAATGATTCTAACTATAGCATTCATAATCATCAAGTAAGTTGTACACCAAATATATCGAAACATGAACACATAAGATGAAGTACAGGGATAAGAAACATATTCAAGCAGAAAAATCAAATTATTAAAAACAAAAGTCTCACCATAGATTTATTGATCAAAAATACCTATGAAAAAGAAGTATAAAGGTTTAGCCTCTCATGGATTGGAAACTCCAATCCATGAGAAATTGAAAACTTACAAAACGAAGAAGGAAAAGAGAAGAGGGAGAGAAGGTAGCAGCTGCCACCTCTCAAGCTGCAAAACCTAAAGAAAATTATGTGTCTCCTCCTTACTAAGGTTCTAGGAAAATATGGGTATTTATAGGGGATGCCTAAGGTTTAATTTAGAGCTTTAGATGACTTAAACAAATCCTAGGGACGTTCTGGGCTCTCCTTCATGTCTTCAAGCTGACCCAAGTAGGATATATGGGCTCAATTTGTTCAAAATCGCAATCTGGCCCAAGACAGTTTCTGTCCGCAATCTTCAAGGGCAATTTCGTCCATGATAACGTCAGATCTGGGTTTCGACCAAAACATGAAAGTTGTAGCTCTCGGAGTTAGCTTTCCAACACATATTCATACACCTGATTTGGAGCTCAGGATCAAAAGTTATGGCTATTTTCCCGAACTGTCGCCAAATCTGGAAAGTATTGAAGAGGCTTCAAGAGGAAGTGACTTGAAGTGTCGATGATGGCTGCTGGATTGTCCCAAGTGTCCCGACTCCTCCTGGGCGCCCACATGGTTTGTCTGAAGACCCATGTGGTTTTCCTAATCACCCAGGTAGGCAGTGTCATAGCTCGTCACCTTGACATGTCTTCTTGCCTTGAACTCATCTTTGCTCCTTTGCCTTGAAAACTCTAAGCAATCAACTTTATGACTTTGATAAGCATAAAATTGACTCTTCAAGTTCTTCAATCACGAACATGATAACTCCATTCTTCATCCAAAACATCCATAGAAAATACTTGTGTCATAAATCATCCAAAAAGGCTCTACAAAGGTACAAAATTAATGATTTTGCACTTTTCTTCTTGTCAACACCTATGAAGACAAATATAATCAATATAAGGCATAATTAAGCATAAAATACCCAAAAAGCATAGGAAAATGACCATAAAAAGATGCATAATTTTGGTCTAATCATATTTCCCCCACACTTAAACTTTGCTAGTTCCTAGCAAACTAGTGTTAAAAATTCCTAAGAAAACAAAAACAAAAGAGGTCAGTCTTAAACTAAAAAACTTATTAATTCCACTTTCATAGGTGTACGGCGGCACTTAGCTCGTGACGCAAGTCATTTCAACCTAAGACTAATAGAGGTACTTAGGAGGTGTGATGTCACTTGAGGGTACCCACAAACATTATGAAAACATTGACTAGAAACATCAAACTTAAGAAAACAGAGTACTTCTAACAAATTAAGAATTTAATCTACATTTTCTAATCAAATGCAATATAAGTTAGTAAAAATACAAAGACCATAGGATTCAAAACTATGCACAAAACCACTCTAATCAATAATGTAATCTCTAAGATCAACATACCTTTGATGATTTTGACAAGGAAAACTTACCATAAGCTTGTATATACATCTAACTCCAAAGAAAAGTAATAACATGGATATTCATCAAGGATTAGAATGGGTTGAAAAGGGTGACTTATTTTTAAGAAAACAAGGTTACCAACCTTAGAAGTGTTCATGATTTAGGGGTTACTAACTCCCTTTTTTTTCTTTTGATGTTACTAACACTCTTTCTTTTTTCAGAGGGACAATACTTCCGCAATTCCATGCCTCTAATCCTCTTTTAAGGTTACTAACCTTATATTAATTTTTATTTTTTTATTAAGAGTGATAACTATGGAAAGATCAGAAATATCACTTCTCTTCTTTCATGAAAACACTTTTTTAAAAAAATTTAGATATCCTTCATACCCCCACACTTTGTCTTTGACATATCCATGACATACACAAGATTCAACACAAGTTTTAGAAGTAATACACTTGTCAAAACATCTTTGGGTATCAAAAACCTCATCAATTACACTTCTCAATCAAAGAATGAAAATATACATAAGAAAATTTGAAAAATATTTTCAATGTATTTAAACCAAATTAGCATTACACAAGACTATACTCATGGAAATTAAATCAAAAACTTATTAGAAATACAAAAGTAATTTCAATTTTCTTCATAAATTTTGAAAAATTTATCTCTAGTCAATAAGATAGAAAAATAGAAAAATAGGATCTTTCAAATAGAATAATTCCTCCCTCACACTTAAAAGACACATTATCCTCAATGTGTGTTGTGCTAGTATTTTTGACAAAAAAAATTCAATGATCTCTTTGAAATTTTTTGGAAAAGTAAGTGCAAAATGACAATTTGACTTATAAAGAAGACCCAATATTCTAGACAAATCAAATAATCATTCACTAGCAACCAGAACACAATAAGTGGGGCAATCAAAGTTAATTGAGCACATGTAAGATTTAATTCACAAAGAAAGTTGTACCCAATCTTAGCAAATTAATCCAAACATATAATCAATCATAGCATCCAAACACTTAAGTCTCACATAAGATCCAAAATGAATATAAGACAAATACCAATTAAAATACATAAAGAAAAATGCATGCAATGTCATGATAAAATGCAATACATAAGAAAAATAAAATGCGAAACATATATGGGAAATCATTGATTTTCTCTTAACATATATCGGAAATTTCCTTATTTACTGTGTAAAGTCAACTTGGAAATTAATCCATAAGGCAGTCCATGTGAAATGTTCTATATTGAATTGTGCTGTATGCATGAAACCTCACCATATATATTCAACAAGATTCTGGTCACAACTCACAATCTAATTGCTTTAATCATTTTGATGAGAATTGGATTCCACTTTGTTTAGGGCAAAATCTTTGTCTCTACACAAGCTGCCAAACCTGCTTTGCACGCACTATTCAAATTCCAGTTTCTTGGCAAGCTCATTAGAGGAGGAGAATGCTGATCCAGTCGAGATTCTGTTTCGACTTCAATTGGCTTCTGACTTAGGGATCCAAAACCTTATTGTTAATGTTGATGCTTCAATTGTCATTTTCTTATTCAATGATGCTGATACAAGTTTCCACCCTCTTGGAAACTTAATTGATAATTGTAGGTCACTGAAACAAAATTTTTTGAACTTCATGCTGAAGCACTCGCACAGGGAGGCCAATCAAGCTGTGGATCGAATGGCTAATTATGAAAGGGAGCTTGTCATTTTGAACAATGAACATTTTGTTGTTTTCTCTGCTTTGCTAGACTTTATTTTCAACTTAATAGTCGCGGAATGTATGAGAATTTCTTTCCCAAGAATTATTTTAAGTTAATGCATTTTCTCACCTTTTTCACCCCAAAAAAAAAATTCTGTTTCGAGAAGCGGCTAATGCCCCTTGGTGATACAATATAAGGGGCACTTTTCATTGACATGAGCCTTCTCTCTTGTCTGGGTAAAAAAACCTACATGATCCTGGTGATGAGAAACCTTTTTGTTATATGCGAATCCCATGCATGGAAGCAGATAGTATTTTGTGAAGAAGATAGATAGTGTACATCATCAATAGATATACTAGTACTAATGTTTGTGAAAAGTTGTTATCTTCACTAATCGTTTTGTGTAGTCTTTGAGATTGCCAATTGCCATGCAGGAAAGGCAATCTTCACTAGTCATCATCAATAAACTAAAATTGATGATTAATTTCAGAGTAGCTCTTATTAGTGTTTCATCATTTGATTAATTAACTTGGGAACAAATATCCATATCCAAAAGCTCAAACGAAAATGTAGAAATGTATGTTTCTGGCCTTTTTGTTTAGACTAATTCTATTTACCCATACTAAAAAAGAGAAGTAAAAAAACAATAATAATGGTACACTAGTATATTACTACAAATAAAGTTTAATTCTTTTGTGTTTTCTACTACACATATTAAGGTAAATGTCATTCATAGTATGGGTGAAAATTCCTTGGAGGTCAAAAATATTCATGTACTAAAAAATGGTTTAAATCTTCATTGATAGAGGTACTTGCAAAAAAAAAACAAAAAACAAAAAAAAAACTTGACATAGAGGGAAAAAGGCTTAAAATCTCAATTTGGGATTTGAATTTTTTAAAAGAATAATAATACTTCTTGCCTCTCCATTTTGCCACACACAATGTTCCCTCCTGATGTGTCCATCACATATTAGGCCATGTGTCTTCTCTCTCTCTTTCTTTATTTTTTTATTAAGTTTAACCTTAATTTCACTAAGTTTAGCCCCAAATTAAAATTTTATTTTTATTTTAAGGGTAAATTTCAAAATTAATAATTTATTGTTATAGGGTTTTAGAAATAAAATACAAAACTAATTTCACTAAGTTTAGCCCCAAATTAAAATTTTATTTTCATTTTAAGGGTAAATTCCATAATTAATAATATTGTTATAGGGTTTTAGAAATAAAATATATAATTAATTCACTAAGTTTAGCCCAAATTAAAAATAAAATTTTATTTTAAAAGTTAGAAAAACTAAAATTTATAAATAGTGTATTGGAACCAATAAAATGATGACACGTATGATAGACACATCAAGAGGGGACATTCTGTGTGACAAAATGGAGGGTGTAGCAAAACCCGTTAACAGCTGTTATTTATACTTGGTGAATTACTTTAGTACACTTGTCAATATTTAATTGGATACTAATAGGAAGAAAAATCATGACTGAAGTCAAGTACTGCCCAAAATTAGCTATCATCATCATTCCCTAAAAATTTTCTTAAAAAAAAAAAAAAAGCTGTCATCATCATTCTAAATTTTACTGACATTTATCAGAAAGAAGCACAAGGATAAGCAAAGCAGGAAGAAGCAGCCATGGAAGCTCTATGCCCCTCACTAACAACCATTTATTTTGGAAGCAAATTCCCACTTAACTCTCACAAATCTTTACCCCAAATGACCTTTCTAAATACTGATAGTCATAGATTTCCCATTTCGCTGCTGAAGCACGAAACAAAGAACCACTCGAACCTTTCCTTTTCTTCTTTCATTTCTCCAATTTGTTATTCTACAACTGAAATTACAACTTCAGCTTCAGATTCCTCGACAACAGGTAACAACAACCATTGGATGGTGCTAATGGCTAGGCCTCCACAAGGAGTCAATTCCAAACCCCAAATCATTGATTACTATGTCAGCACTCTACAAAGAGTTTTGGGCTCAGAAAAAGATGCTCAGATGTGTATATATGATGTTTCTTCTGATACCCACTTTGGGTTTTGCTGCCATATTGATGAACAAGCTTCCTATGAACTTGCTCGTCAGTATTTTCCCTCCTCTTATTAATGTTGGTTGCCTCTGCTTTGTTTCAATTGTTTCATTTCAAATGTTTTTTTTTTTTTTTTTTTATTTTTTTTTTTTTTTTTTTTGGCATTTCTGTGTTGTAGGTCTACCGGAGGTTTTATCAGTTAAGCCAGATCCTGACTACAATTCTAACAAAAAGGATTCTGCTTCTTCTAACATATTTAATTCAGGAGTAGAAAGTTTGCGGTTGTTTCCTTCTGGGAACACAAAACACTGGCTTGTCCGAATGGAAAAGCCAGGGGTTGGGGTTGTGACAAAGGCACAGATGGTTGATTATTATACTCAGATACTAACCAAGGTTTTGGGAGAGTGAGTATCTTGTCATCAAGCATGAAAGGAATTTTTTTGTTTGTTTGTATTGTTCTGTTTCTTAATTCTTGAGTGGAAATGATTGTTGCAGTGAGAAGGATGCTCAAATGTGCATATATCATGTCTCTTGGCAATTCAATTTTGGTTTTTGTTGTGAACTTGATGAAGAATGTGCTCGAGAATTATCTGGTCTGTAGATTTTTTTAAGCATGCTTTTGTTTGGTAAAAATAAAGATATTGTTGTAGTTTTTGACTGAATTATTCCTTTTGCCATAGGGGTGCCTGGAGTTCTATCTGTTGACCTAGATAGGAATTTCGAGTCAGAGAACAAGGACTATGGAGGTTTCTCCCTTGCTTGACATTAATTTCTCTTATTTAAAATTTCATTTCCTGTTGTTCTGATACAAACCTCTGATTGACTAACCTTCACCAGCATTGGACTATATTGAAAGGTTTAAAATAAGAACTGGAAGATCTTTACTATGTGGATGGTTTTCAAATCAAAATCAATTAGTTCTGATTTTTGATTTATTGAAGTGGAAAAGTTTAACTCTATCAGTGTGATTGGGCATGAATTTGGTAAAGGTATAGAAGTGATTTTAAAATTACAAGCCGAAAACATTGTCAGTTTGAGCAGTAGAATGAAGTTGAATGTTGCATGAATTACTCTGTGGAGATACTATCTGAGGGAAGTGGCCAAAATTTTGCATCAGATTATGATATTCAATGCCATAGTTGCCTGTATAAGTAAGATAGTGCCTCATTAAGTCATTATATGTATTGATTTGTATTAGTTTTCCCCTTAGACTTTTGCTAGCTCATTGAGGATATAATCAATTAGAGTGAGCTAGGTGTGATGCTTTTGCTCTTTATTTTTGGTTGACTAGTATAATAGATAGTTTCATGTACCAGTAATTTGATCGAATGCCATTCATATAATCATCAAACATCTGTGGTCATCAAAGTATATTTATTTCATTTTTTTACCCACTTGCTTCCGATATATAGTAACAATTTAGGGTTTCCAGGTCCTACAGATCTGCCCGAGAATTCAGAAGCTAGCGAAATGACCACCATAAAAACCAAGAAACTTTTCATAACAGGTACATTGCAGCTCCAAATCTAATCTTTTTCTCTCATTTTTTGAACATGGTCTTTATTATTTTCATCCTAGTTCTTTTCCTTGTGGATATGAATTTCGTGAATCATATTAAAGGGTAAATTTTAATATGTCAACCAGCATTTGTGTATGTCAAAACAAAGAAAAACTGGAAACTGCTTCAATGGAGAATGAGAATATACTAGTGGAAGGATTAAGTTACTTTAGGATTTTGTTTGATTGTAACCTTTAAATCTAAACACGGTCTCTTCATAATGCATGATTGTTGTCAGTTCCTGAATGGTATAAAATGAAACAATTTCTCAAATACACAATCTATCAGTCAAACAGCGTCACTCTTTTGTTGCATCATAAACTGTACTATTTTTTCTCATGGGACCCAAAACTTACAGCACTGTGGATTCATTTTGTTTCTTTCTGTTCTTATTTGCTAATTGAAGTCATTTATGCTCTGCACTTTCAATCAGGTCTATCATTTTACACATCTGAGAAAACATTACGATCACATTTTGAAGGGTTTGGAGAACTTGTTGAAGGTACCTTTGCATATTTCATGGATCAACTTTGATACCAAAATGTAGGTTCACTTGCTAATTCTGCTATTTCTCGACAGTTAAAATTATAATGGACAAGATTTCTAAAAGATCTAAAGGCTATGCATTTGTGGAATACACCACGGAGGAGGCTGCAGCTGCAGCACTGAAGGAGATGAATGGCAAGGTAAATAATTGCAAGGTCTTTTACCCTATACCTGTAAATCTGTAATTATTAGTCGAGCAAGAGAGGCTGAATCCTTTTTGGCTGCTTTTGCAGATCATAAATGGCTGGATGATAGTTGTTGATGTTGCCAAGACTAGACCATCAAACTTCAGTAGAGGTCGTCCCAGACCAACAGCCTGACCAAGAACAGGAGCGCGAGTAGGATGAAATTGAGGTAGGAGATGGTGAGGGGAAGTGTTACCTTTCTACCATTAACAATTTTGCAGAAATACGAAATGGTGTACATTGTTACTAAAAATATCATTAGCTGTTGAATTTGTTGTATCAAAACATTTTCAATTTAGATGTAAATGCCTTGTAAGTGCAAACTTGGTTAAAAATTATCAGCTAGGAAAACAAATTCAGTAGGTCTCCAGTATCATTTATAGCTGTAAGTCATCCGAGTTTGAATGAGCTTACCTATGTTTGTGTTCTTTTCTTTATAAGGGTGGTCAAGCTTATCAGTTAGAATTTTCTGTTTTCAAGTTTGTTCAATATTAGGTCATGGATTGTAGCTTTTTATTAATTCAAAGCATACAATTTTAGGAATACTTCAACATGATTTAGCTAAATAATAATGATAATAACAATAAAAGAAAATTAACGTGATTTAACTCAATGTCTTTTTGGCTTTCATGAATGGAAATTAATGGATTTGATTTAATCAACAGGCATGGCATAGCCATAGCAGCAGAAAGGACACATGACTATCTTCACAGCTATACTCTTTTCTATATCCAAATTTCCTCCTAACCTAAGGAAATAACACATTCTTCTCTGCCCACATACAAAAACCTTCTCCAAGCCTTCAATGGCTGACTTAATGCTCCAAACTTGACATTTAAGCTCAATATTTAGCTCCTATTGAGCCACTACGGGGCCAGTTGCCCTGATGGAACGTAAGAGGATTGCTTGAAAAGCTTTTAGCGAATCAGGTTGCTGCTTGCAATCGATCAAAGCATATAAAAGTAGATGAAATCAGATTCATCATCGCCACTTATCAACGAAAAAAGCTATTCAAAAAAGAGAAGCAAAACTCTTTCTATTTTTGATATATTTACAAGTTTACCTTGTTTGAGTCGGCTATGGAGGAGGTAAAACTCTTCCAATGTATCTATATATCAAACTCTTAGGTAAACTGTAAACATGGGACTACACTGCATTGTTCCTTATAATCCTAGTTAAACCAAACAAGGTTTCTAGACACATTGAAGGAATTTTAAGTCAGAATTTGCTTCGGGTGACATGAGGCTGAGAACATGACAGGTATTAAGGTTGATTGAAGAAAATGAGGAATATGCACAATTCTTTCTTTCGGCAAGATGTACAAAATTTGTTTTTTGTTTCATAAGAGGAAAACAAAATAACCAAGACTCAGAGGAATTAGAAAGATACATTTTCTTCTATACAGCAATAGATAATACTGACTAACAAAATATTCACTTACAAAGTTGACTGATTAGCTATTGCAATTTTCTTCTACTTTGAGGGGGGAATAAAATGTTACATGATTCCACCAAACTACAGAGATAACTTACAACAGAAGAGAAGTTGACAGGTTAATTTGCAAGTGCTATGCCTATATAATAACCTAATGGTGACATTTTGTCAATGGCCAAAGAAGAAGACAGCATTTCTTATTTTACGTGTTCAATTATCTGCATTCGAAAGGATATATAAGCCATTAACTTTTGATACTCACACAGCTGAAAACTCAATTTCCTGAGTGCAAGGACGATATGCTACAAATGTTCCATCATCTGCGAAGGAACCTGGATTAAAGCAAGTAATTCCAGTGTATTTGAATGCCTTCTGCTCACTTCTATCGCCCAAAATGATCTGCATGAAAAGGATATGGAGGAAACAGTATTAGATCTTTGCTTGCACTATGAATCATAAAAACAAATCTGAATCTGACTTTTTTACAATTGCAGCCATCAGCTTTAAAAGTTATTATTATAAACATTGTAATGCCCTGCCCATTAATCTGGCAAGCAAGCAAACAAACACGGTCTAGGTTTAGTTCCTAGATAGGATAAGAAACACTTGGAAGCAACTTTCTCAAGCGCTACAAATGTTATCTGGTTACATTGGTGTTTGCACTTTCTTAAGAGCTAAAGAAGTTATCTCATGAAATTCAGATTTTGTTTCCAGCCTATAAGATCTCAAAATAAAACACACCGACAATATATGGTATTCCTTTCCAAATATAACATTTCCTAATGCCTGAGAGCAACCAAAGTAAGCAAAAGAAGTGGGGGAACATAAGCATCACCGTATGTGGAGTAGGGTATAGTTGGAGACCATGGTCATAATTCCAAATAATGGGTTGCACAAAGAGAGGGAGTGGGCAGAGATGACTTTGATGGATTATGGTCGCAACAAGCTGCAAAAAGAAACCAACAATCTCATTAAAATGTAAAAACAACTAGAATAGTTAAATAATATAAAAGAATGCAGAAGGGGGTCCAGGGGAAGAAGAGTTACATGTTCAAAAGGATCATCTGTTTCTTCGGTAGAAGGAGGAATCAAACAGGAACGACGCATCCTATACAGCAAATCTTGACGAAAGATGACAATTTCCTGGGTATAGAACTTTACTCTGCATTTAAAAAGCAGCAGCACTTCCAAGTTAAGACATCAAAGACGCATTAATTGCTGTAACAGTTGCAATAAAAAATTCCATATTGTAAGGTGAAAAATGAACTCTTAAAAGTTCAATCCCTCATAGTTTTCAGAGTAAACTGGCTTTTGATATCATATAACTTGATTTTGAGTACCATTTAGTCTAGAATGAACTCAGAGGAAGCTCTCTCCAGACATTATGTTTGTGGTATCTTATTATACTAAATGCTTTGAGATTAGAGAGATTAACCTGCAGGGATTACTAGAAAATATGGCATTTGGAACATGCTTCTGGAGCTCCTCAGTAAGATATTTTGGTAAAGCACACCGGGGTAGAACCGTTGATGGACCTGAAATTATCGAAGTGAGTATCTGCTCAAGTAGATCAAACTCTTCTTGGGAAACAAGCAATTGTTATGAGGAAACACATTAATATTACCTGCATCATCAGGACCCGGAATAAACAGAAACCGACTCTGCTCTTTAAGCCGTGGATGGGCTTCAATCATTTGGCCTAATTTGCCAAACTGCAATCTGCATATCAAATAGCAAGTTACTTATTTAGCCAATCTTTTCTTCCGCAAAAATGACAACTATACAGAAAAACTAGAATGACAGAAATTACTTACCTTAGACTTGAAAAATTATGAAAGGAGAGGTTACAAGGGCGAGAACAAAAGTTTCCCATGAAAACAAATAAGGAACGATTTCCACACTCTCAAATCCATTAAGGACAGTCTCCAGCTTTTCCATAACCTTCTCGATAGACATGATAGTATTATACATTATATCAAGTTATTCAGCAACCACACCAAAGCTTCAGCACTCTAAAAAAACAGGTGAAGTAAAGAGAATAGCCGGGGCATGCGCATTACCTCTTCATTGTCCAGCCAAACATCAGACATTATGACAAACATGTCATTCACTGCTCTCTTTTCCAGATCTGCAAGCCTGAGCTAATAAGAAGGTAGGTACAGGAAAACTACTGTCAGTTTGCAGCAATTTCAAGCCACTACAAGAGACTTTGAAGATATAATCAAGACGTTTTTCCCAAACAATAAACATAAAAAAGGGAAAGTATGCATACTGTATCCTCTTTTGTTAGTGTGCCACCACCGAAGAAATCATGCCCAGCGAGTAATTTGAGTGATTTATCCCTATCCTCTATGGGAGGAAATCCACATGTTATTACCTTTATCACAATGTAATAGTTAGCACATCAAGAAAATATAGATCTATTCCAATAGTTGTCTTTAGAGTTCAGATTATAAATGATGTTGAAACCATGTAATTTAACGAAGGTTCACTAAACTTCTAATACTGTTTCTTTGTTTAGGGTGGGAGATGTCCATGTCCAATCTCTTTCAATGTCTGCTTTGAGCTTCAAATTGCCAGCATTCAATTTATCATAGTTAAAACTATCTATTGACGCTGACATAGCAAGCCAGGGCAGATCTCAGATCTTTGAAGGTTCCAATGGAGAAATATTCAAACTGAATATAGATATTACTACACGAAGGCACTAAATAAAACCACCTAAAGTATATCAGTTACAAACTGGCATTAAGAGTATAGATGACTTAATCTTTGTTTATCCTTTGGCTACTTTACAAAACAGAAAAGCAATGAAAATCATCCAAATCGATATCATTGCACAGTGCACATCATGCTTACCAAAAATACATTACTCCATAAACAGAGCAAAAATAGTTGACCTTAAACACAGACAAGTTTTGTGATAAAGTGTGAATGCAGCAGCTATCTAGAGAATCAAAGAAAGACTAACCTGAAAAATTCCCCCAGTAAGCATTTCACCCTCTGCTACAATTATGGTGTTCTCCGTAAAAAATCCTGTAGTTATTTTGTATTGGTTGTCAAAGAATGCAACAATTTTGTTGTTTTCCACTTTGATCTAAAATAAACGAATTTTGAAGCAGTAAGAATTTAATGAAACGGAATCAATATATGAGCAGATATAATAGTCAAAGTAAGCAAAAGGATATTGCTTTGGACAGGTCAATTTCAACAGCAGCAGTAAGGTCTTCCAAGTAAAAGTGCCCATCCTCCAACTGCGAGATGACACCCATCACCCATCTTTTCCCTCTGACCGACCAAAGTCTGGATTGGAGATAGCTATTGAACAACATCATCACATTAAAACAGCAATTCCTTATCCTTTTTGGAACACACAAACACTGAAATCTAACAGCACTTCCTTCATTTTCATAGAAAGAGGACATACCTGACAGCTTTCAGAGGTTTCATCAGTATCAAATGCAGGTTTAATAAAATGTTGATCACAAGCAACCCTCTGGAACAGCAACAAGAACCTATCTCTATACAGAGCCGCCTTTGCAGAAGCCTCCCCATGGATGGGTAGACTACCATCATGTCTATAAACATGGAACAACTCTTAAAATTTAAATCTAATTTGTGATAGTTCAAACAGAAAAGAAAAAGTAGTAATTAGAACATCAAATACCCAAAGAAATGCTTCCTGATAGGATCATATTGAAATTTGAGGATGAGAAAGGCATCAATAACACGAATAGAAGAACCCGAAAGAGAGGTAAAAGAAGTAGGGCATTCCTCGTCCGCTGCTTCGGCTTCCAACAGAAGACTGATTACTCTATGCACTGCCCCTTTGTCAATTATGGAAGATTTCACTGCTTCCAGTGGAAAAAAAAAGGAAAAGAAAAGAAAATCCAATTATTAATAACTTTAAGTAGAAAAGAAAAGGAAAATGTAATAAAGAGGAACTGAGCAGAAATCACAATGAATAATAATCATAATCTTAAAAATTACAGGATTCGTGATCTAGCTGGTCGAGGAGGAGATCAATGGCCTCGTCTTGGGCATCTTCGAATCGATTAACAAAGGAAAGAATCTCCTCAAGACCATCCATCTTCAAGCTGTATCCTCTTATCTTAAACTTCTTCAGTATCATCTTCTGAGTCTGCCCACTCATTTTTCCCCTTTTCCCTTCTTTCTTTCTTTACAGTTATGTTTTACTTTCTTACTTCTTCCTTTTTTTCTTTGTCTGACAAATAACAGCAGAAAGAGGGATGAATTTTGCACCTCTGCTGCTGGTTTTCTTGGGAAATATAATAATTTAATGGTTAATTGCTTGGGGTAGAAAAACATATTAATTAAAATTAATGGTAATATAAAATTTAACCAAATTGAAACTTAAGAAAATGGAACAATATTCTTTTGTAACAAACAGACTGAAATGATTTCACCCAACAAAAGAAAAATTAATACAGAATACTAATAAGAACAAAAATGGATTAGACCCCTTTCTAGACTAAACCCGATAAAGTAGACAATGGTTTGCTACAGAAAATACTAGTAAACAAAATTCAATTTTTGACATATATATGCATAGAAAATAGAACTCAATTATTCAAATTTAAAAAACTAATAATAATAAGAAAACAATTATAACAAAATAATAAGATCATCAAGCATTTTAGAAGTTCAACTTCATCTTCAAGAGCCTCTTTCTTATTAATTGCCAAGTTCATAAATCCTTGAAAGTTTAACTTAAGTTCAAGTAATTAAAGGAAGAAAATAAGTGATGGATAATCAGTTCATAATCATAACTTACCTCTTTGTCGGTGCTCCAAAGCTTAATTAAAGAAGAGGAATCTGACAAAATAGAGCAAAAAATCAGAAAAAAAAGAGAAAAAAGTAAAACCTTCTACACCAGTTTGAGAAAGCCATTATGTTTGGATAATAGATCCTGCTTACCAGCATTTTCGATTTGGGAGAATTTGAGGAAAAACAAACAGCAATAACAAATCTGTACTGTTACGCAGGGGGTCAAGGCTCAGGGAGGTTGCGGCGGCCGTCGTGAGTGCTTATAGGGTTGGTGGCTGGAGCCTGGAGAGTGGCGGTGGCGGTGGCGGTGGCATTTTCAGTAAAGAGAAAAGAGTTTGGGGAAATTGAAAAAATGGAGGTGTAGGTTGGGAGGGAAAGTAGAATATTGCCGTGCTTTGGCGCGGGCCTAATTTTTCATTTTCAGGTTGTTTTCGAAAATACTTTTTAAAAAAAAAAAAACAAAAAAAAAAAAACAAAATTCTAACGGTGTTAAGTACAAACAGCTGCTTAATCATTCCTCACACTTTGGTTTAACGAAATTCAAACAAATGAATTAAAAAGGGAAATTTTTTTTAAAAAAAGGCAATGTGTCAGCAAATTTTTAATAATTGGTCTAATGAAGATTTATGATTATTAGTATTAAGTTGGTAATATTTTTCAAAATTTGTAAAAAGGACATTGTAACTACGATTTAACCCTGCTCAATAAAAAAGAAAACAACTATGAGTTTTACATTTTCTTCTTCTTGGAACGCTACGGGAAAAACCATTTTTAATATTCTCCTATGTATTTAATTCTTTCAAGTTTTTTGTATTTGTATTGATCATGATTTTTCCCAGCTTGCAATTTTTATAAATGTAAAGAAAATAAGCTTCACCTAAAGCATTTATCATAAATTAGATTTTTTGCACGCGTTTCGCTGCGGGTTTTTAAAAGTTGACAAAGGATTTGTATTAATAGATATAGATAGTAAACAAGAAAATCTGTAATCGAAGAGATTGAACGTCATTTTAGAGAAGGTGACTATATTTCATACTATCATATGTCACCATTATAAAGATGTTCTAGGTGATGATTATGTACAACAAAAGCCATCAAAATCCGTTTACAACCCCATAAAACCCACCTTCCCCACCATTCACGTATATATCACGTATATATAAGCAAAAGTCATTAACCCTATACAAAACGAACTATTCTTGATCTTTCTCCTCCAATCTTCAGTGTCCATAACTACACCTTTCTCTTCATACTTCACTGCCACCAGCAACTTTATGCACACCTACATATATATGTTCAAAAAACGAGCAGAAGAATTTCATAAATATACGTTCATTGAATATGTCTGCAGTTAACCACTTGGTTTTATACATGTTCTGGATCATAGACGGTATATTCATTATATTCAAGAGGGCTATCCTTGTGCTCTGAGGGGATCAAGTTAAGAGTTTAGATAAATAAAATTTTCATATAAGAGACTATATTTCAAAACAGAAATTCATAGAAAAGCAAAGCAGTTCGAACCCAAAACAGTATTGTTATTCCAAGGCCAGGCAAAATAAGAAACATTTAGCCAACCCTAAAATTTGAGTTCAATAGAGCTTAAATTAGCCAAAACTATTAAAAAATATTTGGTAACAGAGACATGCATGTCTAGGGTAGGAAAAGAGATTAAAGAACTAAGAAATAACTCAAAGATGGGCCTATCTAAAGTCAATAAAAGTAGACTCTAACATATTGTTACCAATCTCAAAATTCAATAGCAAGATCGAACAATCTTAGTTTAGATAAAAGTGATCAAAGTGTGGTAATTGGTATGAACTTTTCAAGAGATGAACCAAATTTCAAAGTTGTTGCTTGGACCAAAATTGAAATGTATTCTAACAAATTAAATTAAATGAAACGATAAAATAAAGGGGAAAAAAAAGAAATTAAACTCAGACCAATTAAACTCTCAGACCACATTGGACTTTTATATGAAATCATGTCTGAAGAAGCTAGCCAATGTATCAATGTCCTAACAGAACTACAAAAAAAAATGGCTGAAATTTGGTTCCTGGTTAATCACTAATGCAGAGACTGAAACAAAAAGTTATTGCATTACCTCTTGATATTAGCTGTAATGGACTTCATCATCTTCCCTGAAATGTTTCAAAGCTATACAGCAAGAAGACAAAACTCACGGACAAATGTCAGATATATATTAGTAGCCAACCAAAGAATTTTGCCCTTGGAAGTGGATTAGAAAGAATTTAGCAATAGAACTTATAGAATTATATCATGCCTTTGGCTAACACATTAATTCAGATCTCAAAGCATGAGAGAAATAAATAGTTAGTTTCAATTCTAACAAATATTTACTCCTTTCCAAGTTATAACATCAGCCTTTTCAACCTTCATAGAACAAATCCCAACAAAAGCAAGAGATCATGTTTATGGAATTCTCACCTGCACAATTTTAAAGATCATGTTTTCTTTCCTAGAATCCCTAAGACCTCATTTTCACCTCAGATTCATCAAAAGTGATTCATCTCAAGTATGCAAATGTTTAAGAAGCTCAACTATTCAATCAAAAATGAGGTAAATAATACCAATAATAATATACACCAAATCAGTCCTGGAATGGTATCCACATATCAATATCAGAATTTAAAACATGTGGGAAATATTTGAAAGTTGTAAAAAAAAAAGGGTAATTTGAAAGCAATACAAAAACATAAAGGAAAATACACAATATACCTGCATAAATAACCTACCATAAGATTAAGCTTTAGTATATGCTTGGATGTCCCAAATATTGGTCTCTATGTTAGGTCTTAGTAACAAAACACATAAATAAAGTTAGATTTTTTACAGGGGAAAATTAGCCAAACCTCAATGGAAGAAAAGTTTTTTTTTAAATACCTTTAGGCTTAATAACAGACTTATTCTTCTTCTTTGCCCTGTCAAGGAAATACAAATATCCATAAACTGGAACTTTTCAAGTAATATAAAGCAGACCTTATTTAAGAAAGAAGCTCTTAACTTTGTATTTCTAACAAAACCTGATTTTTGAACAGATGCCACTAAGAAAATGATCTTTTGGTTAAAAGTTAAGTTAAAAGATGCATTCACTCACAGTTTCCGATTTCCAAGTTGACTGTACTAATTATATATATGGGATGATCATTAAAGAAGTAAGTTAAATTGACACATACTGCATGAAGTTGATATTCATGGTATTTTGAGGAGCAACCACGCCCCTCAAAATAAAATACACAAACTCTGAAGTCAACACAACACAAACCAACGAAATTACATTGGAAAACTTACCAAAGTTTGCAATTTGCATAATGGGGAATAGATGAAAGCAACTTGTCATAGGCATCAAAAAATTTCTCTCTCAATATAATCTGTTAAAATCAATCAGAAAACATTAAATATTGTTAAGGTCCTTCACCAGATACCAATTATTATTTAACTAAATTCTGAAAGTATATCTAACAAAATGAAAACCATTGAACAATGCAAACTTACCAAGAACTATTGGCCTCCTTTTTATCTAAAAGTACACATTCCGAAGAGTAACCGTCAGCAATCAGGAGTTGGAAATGAATAAAAACTTCAAGAGCAACAAAACCCAAAGACCATGTAAACATTACAATTATATAAATAGGGATCAATTTGTTTCAGATAATCAACAGTTGAATTCGATTAGAAATACTTGTCTAAATCAAGTTGGAAGTTGCTGATAATAACAACTGAAATCATATATATTAGCATACATGCAAATAAAGGAAATAACATAAATCAATGGAAGGAAGTGAGAAATAAAAAAGAAACAACCTTGTGAATCACCTGATAGAGAAACCAACAATAAGAAAGAGTCAGGGCCTGCAAAAAGGAACACAATTTAATCAAACCCAAAAAAAGCAAATCAAATGGAATCAAACCCCCTGTATGAAACTAAACATAAGGCATGCAGGAAATAGCCAACAATCAGATTCTTTTCAGCGAGAATCCTACCAAAAGAAATAGCCATCCGAGAAAGAAATCCTTTGCCACCAAATTGAATCACTCCAAATAAACATGCGGAACTTTTATTCGCATAGGAATTAAATTTTAGGAAAAAAAGAAACAAAAGCAATCAATAAGATAGAACAAACTAAGACAATCAAACCGAGAATCTGAAGAGAAAATAAGGATAACCATCAGACATCAGAACCAACCTTTGCATGTGAACGAAAATTGTCAAGATCTGTAAGTAAAATCTCCACCTCGTGTCTCTTCCCGTACAAACATTTCCCTTCTTTCTCCTCTTCTTGATTCTTCCTTACCCTTCTTTTCTCCTCTTCTTGATTCTTCCTTATCTAAATATGGCCACCGAATTTTTAAAGAAAAAAAGTAGATTAAAAGACTGAAGATCAGAGAATGCTAATATTGAACAAAATGATAAAGAAAGAATTAATCAAATCACCCAAATCAAACAAAATGAAAAAAAAAAAACAGAGAAAGATAGCAGGAACCTCGTGAGAGGAAGAACTTGTCAATCGGAGCAGATTTTGCAAGCCCCATGATTTGCCGCTTAGCCTCACCCACCCTTTTCAACCAAAATCGTGCGAACAGAGAGGAGTACTGCAGGGAGTGAAGTTTAGAGAGAGAGGGGGAAACGAAAAGAGAGAATGGGGAGGAAATGAATGGGAGATGGGAGGGGGGAGAGAAGAAGAAAGACGAATGCTACAAAAAGAAATGCAAGAAAGAGAGGGAAAATAACAAAGAAAAAACATAGACCAGACAAATGAGAGAGAATAAGAACTCATAAGCAAATAAGGCTGAGAGCATTGGAAATAGTCAAGAGACAAAAGAAGAAAATTTGACCGGCAAACTCTGAGGAGATGTCTTTCTCCCTAACTAAACAGTAAAAGCAGGAGCTGCTAAAGTTAAGGGTCAGATCTCTTGTTAAAAAAAATAAAGGGGCATGATCAGGAAGTGAAAATTAGGCCAAGCCCAAGTTAAATTAAATCATAAAACTATCATCCCAAGCCCAAATAATTAATCAAGTTTTAAAACCACGAATTAAATCTACCTTAAGACCAAGAATTAAGCCCACATTGATTTCTAAACTCAAATGGACCATAATTTTAACACAATAATAGATGACAACACTAAAAATGCAAAACCAAGCTAAATCAATCAAATTAGATGGAATACAACGTAAATAATATATAAGCAAAATTTTAAACCAAATATATATATATATATAAGCAAAATTAAGCAAGATGTTAACATCAATTAATCAATAGCAAAATAACCATGAGCAAATTATTGTTATAATATATAATAATAATATATTATAATACATCATAATTAATTAGGGCTAATGGGCAATTAAATCAAATGAAAATTAAGCATGTCCAAATCAACCACTCTATAAATCACATATAATAACCCAAAAAATATAATAATCAAGAATAACTCAAATAATGAAAACCATGACAATCAACATTCTACACTAATCCAACAAAATTAAGCCCTAATTAAGTATGCTAAAAACTAAACCAACCTATGTAGGAAGACAAAAAAAAAGAACCCTAAAAAAATGGCTAAGGGAGACAAAAAAAATGATATGACATGAAAGTTTAACCTAACCATGACAAGAAAGCCAAACCCTAACATGAAAGCCAAACCCTAAGTGAGATAGAAGAAACCCTCAAAAAATATATTAAACCCTAGGTGAGATAAAAAGGAAAAACATGAACAATCATATTCACCCTTGTCAACTACATCAAATTACATGAAAACCAATGGTGGAGGGCAAAAAAGGATTGGAATGCCCGTATGACCCTTGGAAGTTCTACGAAATAACAAAAAAATTAATCAATGGCAAAAAGACCCAAAAAACACGCAAATAGTACCCCAAATGGATATGGTGAGAGAATAAGGTTGCCTTTGAGGTAATTGACACTTCAACTATTATTGTTTGTTTATATAGCAGGAAAAAAAAACTAACTGGCATTCCTATCAACAAAAGTATTAAGAACACTACAAAAAAACCTTGAATTCATTGTATATTATTATATTAATTGTATAAATACATTCATATCTTTCATACCCTGTACAAATTTCCATAGCAGCAAAAGAAATAAAAAAACGATCGAAAATCCAATTTTGTCGATCCTGTCAGTTTCTCCTTTTCAAATCGCTTCAGGTGTTGTGGCTGAAATGGGCTATTTTTGGCTCTGCCATTTTTGCTCTTTAAGGAGGACGAGGGTTAAAAAAAACGAGAGGGAGAGTCTTTGAATTGTTGGAGACTTGAAGGTAGAAAATCACGTTAGCATAAATATTATTAGTAGTAGGGTTAAAATGGTAACTCTAATTTCCTTACTGCAAGTTTTGTAAAATATCTTTGTCTTAATGATAATTATAAGTCTTTATTAGAACAATTAATAAAAATTCTTAGTACATTGCCCTTTTTTTAAATTTTCCCATTTAAAACCCACTTAGTCAACATTTCGGTGTTGACAAGTTCAACCAGTGGTTCAAGCGGAATTTAGACTGGGTTTGATTGGATTTTGGTTAAAATCAACATTTTTTGAATTTAGAAATTAAATGTTTGCAAGTGGTGAGATTTGATTCCAATACCACTTTGTAAAGTGTAAATGCTCTTACCCATACACCAAAATGTTCTTTACAATGGTTTCAGAAGATTTAGAAAAAATAAGGTTCCATACAAAGCATGGTGTTTGGTAAGTCATGTCACCTACCTATGGAGATAGAACACAAAGCATGGTGGGCAGTAAAGCAATGCAATCTTAATTTTGACGAAGCCGGAATTCAAAGGATGTTAGAATTACAAGAGCTTGAACAAATTAGGAATGAAGCCTATGAGAATTCAAGAATATATAAGGAGAAGACCAAGGCTTTGCATGACAAAGGGATATTGCAAAGATCATTTCGTGAAGGTCAAAAGGTTCTACTATTCAACAGCATGGTAAAACACTTCCATGGAAAGTTGAAATCAAAATGGTCTGGACCTTTTGAAGTAATAAAAGTATATCCTAATGGAGCTGTGGAGATCTACCACCCAACTACTAAGAGCCAGTTCAAAGTCAATGGACAAAGACTCAAGCCTTTCTTTGAATCAGTGCCACTATATTCAATTGAAGAAATTGAATTGGAAGAACCAATTTATCTTCCAACGTGAGATTGAAGAAAAAGGAAAGTCGAGCTAATGGCTTTAAACAAGCGCTTTTTGGGAGACAACCCAATTCTAATTTTAATTTCGATTTTTAATTTTTAACTTAATTTTTATTTTGTTGATAGGTTTTATGAATTTTTTCTCCATTAAATTTGACGAAAGATCATCCAAGGAGTAAAGAAGGATTGACCGAGCAAAGCCACCATACATGACCGGCCACAGCTCGGCAATACCGTGCCAGCACCAGGTCTCAGTTGGCCATGGCTCGGGAATGCCACACCAAGGCCAGGCCAGTGCTCGGCCATGCCGCTCGCCCCATCCGGATAGCACCAGGATGACGCTGCACCAGCCCGCATCATGTCCAGGACAGCTCAAAGCCTCTGCGCGCACCAGCCAAGCTAAGCCCGGGTCAGGCCAGGTCGTAGCCCGGCCATTCCAGGGACTTGCCGCACCAAACCCAGATCAATCCAAGTCATGCCGCGTCATTCCATGTCCAGCCCGTACCAAAATCATATTATGAATTCAATTTCCTATTTTGACTAGGATTTGAGTTCCTAATTGCTTCCCAACTGCAATTCCTTTTCCAATTAGGTAATGGACTCCTAATTAAGGTCTGTTTCTTACTTTTTACTCTAACTAGAAAACCTATTAGAAGTAGGACTTGATCACTATATAAAGGCACCTCTACCCTCCTCTTTATTCATCAAAATGCAAGAAGCAATATTTTGGAGAGCAAATTTCGATAAGCACCATCAATTGTGAAGAAGCAAGTCGACAAGAAGAAAAACAAGGAAGATTTCGATATCACCTCCAAACCTCTTGAAGATGTCGATGATGCCATCCACCTCCATGGATTTTGAAGTTCAATTCAAGAATTTTAAGAGACAATTTCATGAACTTGGAAACACTCTTCATGAAGGAAAATTCTTTGGTTTTTCTCTCGTCAAGATTGTCAAGAACTCTTCAATGTGCTAGCCTCACTTTCTCCAGAAGATGTTACTACAAAGCCAGGTTTCAAAGCAAGGGTAATTCATCAATTTCTTTGGGATAAAGTTACAAAATCACATGATGAATCCATGAGAGCACAAGCAAGAGCCAATGCCGCAAGATTGAAGGAAAATTTCCATCCAAACAGATTCCATCCCTATGGAAATCGATTTCATCATCCTCAAGGGCCACCAAGAATTTTCAATGATAGGCTGAGACCTCAAGTTGCACCATGGAGCAAGCCTTTTCCCATGCCTAGGATTGATGGATATCGCATTAAGCCCCAAAGGCTTCCATATCAACCTCTTATGCGATGTGCTCCTTACCCTCAAGGTTTCCATGTTTCTCGTCCTAATCATGCTTCTTCATCCAATCGACCAAGAACTCCTCGAATAGCTACTGTTTTTACTTTGGAAGAGAAGAAGGATCATTCACCAACACCAATTGGACCAAGGGATCCGTTGCAAGAAGAAGATAACAAGGAGAAGGGTGCTATTGTGATAATTGCTTCTCAAGATGGTTCAAGTGTTGCTTCTAGTGATGAATTTGAGGAATAGGAGGTTAATCAAGAAAAGGAAAATAAGGAAGAAAAACAACCTTTCTTTATTCGATTCAAGGATATAAGTGATCAAGTTACTAGCGTAAGAGAGAATTTGGATGACCTTTACAATCTATTGGAGAAGGCTCTTCATAAACCAATTTAGGTTTAGGTTTTTAAATTTAAATTTCTTGTTTTTAGATTTAGGGATTTATTTTATGCATCTTAGGTTTAGTTATCTAGTTTATGCTTTATCTTTAATTTTATGTCTTTATTTTTCAAGTTTCATTAATAAACTATCTAGTTTTATTTTCCTATCACTTTAATTTTTATTGTCTTTATGTTTAAGTAATTACTTCATCAAAGCTACTCAGGTATGTTTGATGAACCTTAACTCTTTATTTTTTTTTGGTAAGCTAATTTTGCATGAATTGATTTCTTGATTGCTTTTACATTGAGGACAATGTGAATTTTAAGTATGGGGGGTAAATACTTAATAGGGTTATTGCTTGATAATTGAGTCATATGCTAGTTATTGTTTGCATTAGATTTTAGGATTTGATTGTTTTGGATTGATCTTTTATTTCCTCAATTTTTGAACAATTTTTTTCGGAAAACTTGATTTTTGAAGATAAAATTTTGAAAATTTTCAAACTTTTTGAATTTTTCATGCATATATTGAATGATTGATTTGATTATAATTGATGAATGCTTAGAATTTTTAAGAATATTTTATTCATTGATTAATTTATAGCATGTTGTTTGATTTCTTAGAATTAGGTATAATTGAAATCTGTGATATGATCTTATTCATTCATTGCTTTTATGATTATCTATTTCTAGAACTTGTGTTGAATCTTGATTGAAATTACAATTAAGAAAGCATGCCATGGATACATCAAGAATAAGTGTGGGGGACTATTTATATAAAGGGTAATATAAAAAATTGTTTTCATAAAAGAAGTGTTTTCATGAAAGAGGAGAAGAGGTATTTCTGCTAAAAAAAAAACTTTTCCATTGTTTTCACTATTTTCTTAAACAAAAGGAGTTAGTAACCCTTAGAAAGAGGTTAAGAAGCATGGAATTGCGGAAGTATTGTTCTTCTAAAAAAAAAAGAGTGCTAGTAGCTTCAAAATAAATAAAAATAAAGGGAGTTAGTAACCCTTAATCATGAGCACTTCAGAGGTTAGTAACCTCAATTTTCTAAATCAATTACCATTGAAAATTATTATAACCCACGAAAACCCCTGATTTGTATCTATGATATTGCAATCTTTTGAGTAATGGAGAGAAAGATGAAAATATAAGCTTATAGGAAGAAGTAGTTATAGAATGTGAAGAATGGTAAGTGATTAGAGCTGCTTTAATTATGACTACTTAAGAATGATGATGCTTGTTATTTATTGATCTTTGGATTAAGTATTATTATTGTTCTTTGCTATTTTGACTTCATCATTAAGTTGATTCTTTGATATATGTATGAATTCAAATTGATCTTTAGAAAAATTGATTTTTAATCTAAGGGACTAGCAAAGTTCAAGAGTGGGGGAAAATATCATCGAGCCAAAAACAACCCTATTTTAATAGCTATTTTCTTATGTTTTTGGATGAATTTATGCTCTAATATATCTTATTTTGTTAATATTTGTGTTTTGAGTCTTTATGAGATGTAAAATTGGAAACTTACTATTTTTCACTACTTTTGGAGCTATTTTGATGACTTTTTACACAGATATGAGCAAAGTAATTTTTTAAGTGAAGATTTGGAGATTCGAAGTTCGTGTTTGAAGACTTATTGGAGATAATTTGAAGATATGAAGATCATTGAAGAATTATTTCAAGGAGTAAGAGTTGAAGATTGAGTTTTAAATTGTGAAGGATTGAAGATAAGTCATAAAGAAGCCCGGAAGCCTTTTAATTTTGGATATTTTATATGGGATAATACTCAGCCCATATAAGCACATAATTGGAGTTAAAATCCCAATTTGTGCCGCACAAGCCCAAGGAAATATCCAATTCCCGCATACTAGTCCTAGTTGGATTAGGATTCAGCGCAGTCTCGGTAAAAAGGCCATAACTTTTGATCCAGATGTCCAAAAAATGCGTGTGAGTAGGCGTTGGAAAGAGGACTCCGAGATATACAACTTTTCTTTGAAGTCCGAAGCCCAGTTCTACCGTTTTCAAGTCCAAAATTGCTGTTGAAATATCTGCACGATTCCACAAAATTCCAGGATCGATTTTAACCCCTAATTTCGGTTGGAAAGACTTTTAATCCAATTGGAGACCAAGTTAAGGGTTGAAACCGTCCTAGAATCCTACCCTAAGTATAATTGGAGTCTTTAAGTTATTTTTTCACTATAAATAGCCTCCTTAGGTCTAGGTTTTTATGTATTCTCTTCTCATAAGAAAATATTGTAGAATTGCTTGAAGATTTGGAGGAGGAAAGCATTGGAGCCGTCGCCCCTCTCTCTCTTCATCCATAGATAAGTTTTCTTTCTTTTCTTTGGATGCTCACTCAATTCATGAGTGAGTAATCCTTTTCTTTTTTCCAATGTAGAATTTAATAGATCTCTTGACTTATATCATAGTGAGATTTTGTGTTTATATATGAAAATTGTTTTGGGTATTTCTTAAATCTCTGTTTTAATTGATTGGAGTCGACACTATCTTGATAAATTAAGTTAACATTAGCTAAATGAAATCGCGAATTAACACCTCAGGTTTAATTGTTTGTAGCAATTGGGGAGAACTAACCCTTCCTCCCAAGAGAATTAAGAATCAATGGGTGAGTAATTGCTTGTTGTGCTTGTTCATGAATTACTAGTTCTTAATGCTTTGTGCTTCAGCAATCTTTATGCCCTAACCAGGTAATTGATTGATTAATGAATAAAAGGGATAATATACACCCTAACCCGGTAATCTTATCTAATTTGGTAATTTAGGATTTAATTCCAAACAAGCTATCCAATGTTTTCATAATTATTAGATATCAATGATTCATGTTATTTTTGTCAAGAGGGATATTAATTCTATGTTGGAAGGTGTTCTTAATTGTTTTTCCTCAATTTATTCTCTGCTTTCTGATTAATTGCTTTCTTAATTTTCTTGATTGCTTTCTTAGTTAATTTTAATTGATTGTTTGATTTAATTAAGTTTTGCTTTTAAAATCCTTTTTCTTTAATTGTTTATTTTAAGTAAATTAATTAGAAAAAGAATAATAACCTATCTCTCTGTGGATTCGATCCTTACTTGCCTTAGCCATTTTTAGTTAGTAATTGTTGGGTTATTTTTATGATTTTCTGACGACCGATCAGTGAGAGAAAGAAGATCTAGAGCATGGATGGAGCTTGAATAAGAACTTGTAGAGGGAGAAACAACTTGGGTCTTCATCACTCTTCAAGATTCAACTTCAAGAATTAGAGTTTCTTATTTCCTCTCTTTTTATTATGTTTAGTAGTTTAGTTTTTGTTCCTTTTATTTCTATAATCATGTCTTGTTAAAACCCAAGCTAGGGATTGGATTGAAACCTAGTTTGGGGGAAAACATTTGGGATGTTTGGATTGAGTTTTTAATGAACTATTTCTTATGGGTTTTATTTATTTCTCTTGTTATTGTTTATTTAATGCCTTGTTTGGCCATCTTGGTATTTATATTGGTTGGTATTGTCAGGTATCGACGGATGAAGTTTTGCCATAGACCATTAGAGAGATAGACCATTTGGTTGTTGCTTAGACATAATCAATGATTAATTGGATTGGTAATAGTTTCTTGTTCTTAATGGGTCTTCCAATAGTTTAAGATATCGACGGATAGTTAAGCTTTTGGTTAGATATGATTGTGTAGTTCGACGGAGTGCATAGTTAGGTTAGTGCATTCCCATTGAAACCCAATTGACTCAATTCAAGGATTACCAATTTGTTTCTTCCTTAGGCTAGGTGAATTTCCAATTCCTAGTGTTAATTACATTAGATTAAGTAATTGCATTTAGGTAAGATTAGCTTAACTTAGTGTGTAATCAACCTCTAACCAATTCTTGTGATTTTATTTCCTTGTTTGCAATGACTAGTATTAACACAAGTGATAATTAAGTCGTTGTCTTTGTAAATACGACACTTGGGTTGCTGATCGAGCCAAAATTAACCCTATTTTTATGATCATTTTCCTACGCTTTTTGGTATTTTTATGTGGAATTTAACCTTATTTTGCAAGTATTTGTGTTTTTAGGTCTCGAAGACAAGAAAAGTGGAAACTTGTTGTTTTTCACTCTTTTTGGAGCTAAATTGATGACTTTTTACTCAAATATGGACTTAGCAATTTGGAGTGAAGATTTGGAGATTCGAAGTTCGTGTTTGAAGATGATTTGAAGATTTGAAGATCATTGAAGAATTATTTCAAGAAGCATGAATTGAAGATTTGGAGTTTAATTGCAAAGGATTGAAGATAAGCTAAGAACAAGCCCGGAAGCTATGGATTTTTGGATATTTTATATGGGATAATACTCAGCCCATATAAGCCCACAATTGGAGTTAAAATCCCAATTGGTGCTGCATATATCCAAGAAAATATCCAAATCCCGTAATTTCCCGCAACTAGTCCTATTTGGATTAGGATTCAACGCAATCTCGGTAAAAAGGCCATAACTTTCTGCTCAGATGTCCGTTTTGGCCCGTGAGTAGCCGTTGGAAAGCTAATTCTGAGATCTACAACTTCTCTTTGAAGTCTAAAGCCCAGTTCTGCCAACTTCAAGCTCGAAATTGCTAACGAAGTTTCTGCACGAATCCAGAATTCAGGATCCTATTTTCACTAGGATTTTGCTCTAGGAAAACTTTTAATCCAACTTGGAGACCAAGTTAGAGCATAAAACGTCCTAGAGTCCTATCCTAAGTATAATAGGAGTCTTTAGGTTATTTTTCCACTATAAATACCCACCTTATGTAGCCTTAGAAAACAATCTCTAATAATTCTCTTCTCCTACCTTTCTTTGGTTTTGTTTTTCTCTAGTTTTAGGTTAAGGGTGCCGCACCCTCTCTTTGCATAGAGAGGTGTGGCAACCATTGGTTATTCAAGAGGAGATTCCACCTCTTCAAGTTTTGTAAGTTTTCTTAAGCCTCCATGAGTAGCTAAATTCTTAATACTTCTTATCCTTCGGTGAATTAAATCAATTGATTATGATGAGATTTCTGTGCTTATAATTTGATGTTTGTTCTTGATAAATACTCCCTATCGTATTGAGTGCAACATTTATAAAACCAATGTAATTTGTAATTTGTTTCCATATATATCCCTACTTGTGTTGGTTAGGTAGTTGAATCTTTAATTATCTTAGAAAGTTGGGAAGGGAGAGAAGAATTTTATCTAATTGTTTATAAAATCTTTTGAAGGGTAAGAATGTCAATTTAAGTGATTTTTTACTAAATTTAAACCAATTAATCATTTTCTTGGTTTGTGTAATATTCTTAGTGTTGCACTTATTTTGAATGGGAGGGAGTAGTAAGCAAGTCTCTGTTTTATTTTATGACCTTGATAGTTATTGATTTATGTGGCCACTAATGACGTAATTGGATAGATCTATAGCTAAATCAAATAAGATTGACCTCTGAGTTTGATTGTTTGGTAGCAAATTGGGGATGACTGACCTCAACCCAATGGGACGAGTTTATCGGTAGGTGAGTTATTTGCTTATCGTATGGTTCTACTTGTAGGCATGTGCGAAAAACTTTATTCTTAATGCTTTGTTCTTAAGTGATATTTAGGCCCTAAAAAAGTAATTGATCACTGAAGGAATAAAAGGGGTAATTGAGTTTTGACCGACGTCATATCTAATATACATGTTAGAATTTCTCTAGGCCAGTTGACATCAAGGATAAAATATTGAATTCATCTTTTAAATCAAGGATCCATAGTTAATTTGATTGATTCATATCATTGGAGAAGAAGTATACATTTTTAATTATTGTTTTCTTTATAAATTGTCATAGATCTAGATTTAATTTATTTTGCTTTGTTTTTAGTTTGATTGCTTTCTTTTTTAATTGATAATTTTAATCCCATGTTTTCTTGTTTTAAAAGTAATTTTTAGAAAAGATTTATTCTTTGGATAAGATTATTACCCTTCTCTGTGGGATTCGACCCCTACTTGCCCTATCTACTTTAGTTAGGTTTTTGTGGGGATTATTTTATGGTCATTGACGACACGATCAGTTGCACTACAACGATTCCGTGTGCTTGCGGATAGTCTAGAACTTGTCATGTTTTTGGCGCGTTGTCGGGGACAACACGCTTCATTTTTCTTGTGTTGATTCTAGTTTGATTGTATATATTTTATATATTTTTCTTCTTTTACCTAGCTTTGCAAAATTTGTGACACCATATCCTTAAGAAATTTGTGCATTAATCTTGATTCCCTTGCTCCTCACTCTTTAATTACTTATCTGTTTTAACGGAGCCATTCTATTATAATGATGGATACTCTTCCTATGACCCTAATTACTATTGTGATTATTCTTATAATGTAGGTGGGGATGAATATCCACAATACAATTACAATGGAACTCAAGAATTCGCCCTCAATCCATTTTATGAGCCATATCCAAGCTACCAACAACGGGACGAGCCACCATTCCAATATGCTCCACCAAGTCAAGAAACATGTATTGAGCGTTTAATGAAAGCCTTGGAGGCTCGCTTTGATCGCTATGACGAAGCTATTGAGAGGCGAAATCAGCGCTTTCAAGAAGCTTTTCAAGCATTGGAGGCAAGTATTAGAGATTTGGAGCCTCAAATGGTGGGGTTGAACACTACAACCGAAGAACAAGAATGGGATGAATCATCGCCATCAATTGGATTGGATTTGGTCGATCATGTTAGCGAGCAAAGGTTGGAAAGTGAGGAAAAAATTGAGACACTTGATTACTTTCCAACTGAGTTTCTTGAGATAGAGGAAGAAGAAGCCGAGTCAATCATCACAACATTTCTTGAAAGCATCACAACGGTTTCACCAAAGACATGGTACCAATCACAACTGACATTCCATCACAAGAAACAAGTTTGGGGGAGAGTGAGTGAACATCAAGCATAGAAGAAGCACCCCCACATGAAGACTCCAATTTCAAGGTCGATAGTGGCAATTCTCCTTTTGTTGAGAGCTTGGGTTATGAGGATCCGACTTTTTGTGCATTGAGCGATTCCTTGAGCTTGGGAGCTTTGAAGACATGTCATTCTTCACTTGGGTGAAGATGGACAAATTTTATAATGAAAATGGTGCCACCAAGGATTGCAAAGTTAGCGGCATGCCAAGACGGCGACTGAAGGCCGAAGCCAATGTTGTGTGCCCAAAGTTACTTTTGCATAAACCGATTACAGCAACAATGATGGCATTGACAACACTTGCAATTAATGGCATGAAGCTTTTAAATTCAGCTGTGTACTTTCCTTTTCTAATTTAGTTATTTTTATAAATTGTCTTTATGTTTTACTTTTGTTTCTTTATTTCCTTTTTATTTTGAATGCCCTCATTTTTCTTCCCGTTGCCTTTCCTTTTCATTAGGTATCTCAAGAATGGCTTGGAAAATTAAACTCCCAAAGTGCTTTCGTGGACTCACCATTTTAGGGGATTATTGTTTCTTTCCCTCTTATTATATTGTGTGCCTCAACATTGAGGCATTGAGGACAATGTTGATCTTAAGTGTGTGTGTGTGTGAAACTTTCTTTATGAGCTCTTGATTGGGAAATCTTTGAATATTTGTGAAATAATGTGATAACTAAGGAATGCTTAAGTACATTGCATGTATAAAAATCAATCTTAATTGCGTAAGTGGTTGAGCAACCGGGGGGTGGTATCACCAATATCAACTTTCGCGTAAAAAGGCCAATTACGCTATAAGGAAACCGAGCTTTGATGAAAAATTACTTGGAAACTTTCTTTATGAGCTCTTGATTGGGAAATCTTTGAATATTTGTGAAATAATGTGATAACTAAGGAATGCTTAAGTACATTGCATGTATAAAAATCAACCTTAATTGCGTAAGTGGTTGAGCAACCGGGGGGTGGTATCACCAATATCAACTTTCGCGTAAAAAGGCCAATTACGCTATAAGGAAACCAAGCCCCACGAAATGAAATTAAAATGATCAAAAATCTAAGTGTGGGGTGCTTATTATATATATATATATATATATATATATATAAAGGACCTAGTTTATGCCTAGTAGCTTACTATGATCTAACAATGGCAATATAGGTGTCATGAATTGAAAGAAATTAGTGCTTGAATGATTGTATTTAGTGATAATTCCATAGCTAAGTGAGTAGCAAAATTGAAGTGTGATAAGCCCTTGCACTTGTTCACCATGATTTAGCACAAGCCTTGTGTAGTGAGTTGGTTAGTCAATCTTGTACATGCTTTGTCCTTAATCATTCTTGATGAAATGACATTATTCCATTAATATTCATGTCTTAGAAAGATTGAGTTGCTCACATGGAACTTCTAAGTAATATAGTTTTGTGTTTTCAAAATGGCCATTGCTTGAGGACAAGCAATAGTTCAAGTGTAAGGGAGTTTGATAAGTGTATTTTATACACTTATAATAGCATTATTTTTAGTCCAATTCTAATTAAATTGTGTTGAATTTTTTGGTGAAAATTGGCATGATATATCTCACACTTTGAAGTTATTGTTTCATACGTATAAAAAGGAAGAAAAATGGAAAAAAATAAAAGCAAATAGAGAGGACATGGTGGAAGCAAGCAAGGAAGATAAGAGAGATTTGAAGATGGAATTGTAGAAAAAGGCAAGTACAAAATTTTAGGATGGAGCATAAAGAAACCCCAAGGTTTCTACCTTTTGAAGAATTTTTCAGGGATTGGATATATGAAACTGTCGCAACATCCGGGTCCGGGGTACCGAACCCTACCGTTAACGACTTAAAAGGGGGATTCCTACCCCTTGCTGAGTTCTAGGAGTCGCCACTAATCTTTTTTGCCTAGGTGTGATTAGCCACCTACCAAATTATTAAGTCTAATATTCACCTATGCTCGGCAAACGTAACATTAAACCTAATAAGGTCTACTTAACCAGAGATTCTATGGTCCGGGAGTTGGGTACGCGCGGGGAAGGATTAGCACCCCCACAACGCCCGTCAAAAGACGGCACTGACTAGCCTAGAATTAATTGTGGGGTTCTATTATCGGTTGTCTGTATTTTTAAATATTCATGCCCTTAAACTCCTTTATTAATTCTTAAACTTAAGCAAAATAAACAAGCAAAAATGGGTTTTGAATTTTCGAAATAGGAATGTTGGGAACTTTCCCATTTTCTATTTTGTTCTCTTTTTGGGCTCCTCATGATGAGGATTTTCTTTAAAACTTACCATTAAAACGATTATTTTTCTTGAAAACTGTTATTTATCGGGAACTTTCCCTTTCGACTGCTAAACTATTAACTAAAACTAGTGGGAACTTTCCCTTCTTTTGAAAACTTTGAGAAAAAAGACTCTTTTTGATTAATTGATTTTTTGTCTTTCGAAAAACCAAAGAGAACAAATGCAAGCACAAACTCTTTTTAATTTTCGAAAAGGGTTTTTATTCTTTCTTTTTTTTGGATTTTGTTAGTAGCTAATTCTCTTTTTGTTTTTTAATTGACTCAATTACCCTGAATTAAGCCCTTATTTTCCCTAATCTCTGCTTCTTACTAAACTTAATTACCCTGAATTAAGTTACTTATTGAACTACTTAATTACCCTGAATTAAGTTACTCATTAACTCACTTAATTACCCCCGAATTAAAGTTGATTACTGACTCACTTAATTACCCTGAATTAAGTTGATTACTGAATTACTTAATTGCCCTGAATTCAAGTTGATTACTGACTCACTTAATTACCCCTGAATTAAGTTGATTACTGAATTACTTAATTACCCTGAATTAAGTTGATTACTGAATTACTTAATTACCCTGAATTATTTACTGCTGAGTCACTTAATTACCCTGAATTAAGTTGATTACTGACTCACTTAATTACCCTAAATTAAGTTGATTACTGAATTACTTAATTACCCTGAATTAAGTTACTGCTGACTCACTTAATTACCCTGAATTAAGTTGATTACTGAATTACTTAATTACCCTGAATTAAGTTGATTACTGACTCACTTAATTACCTGAATTAAGTTACTTACTGACTTAATTACCCTGAATTAAGTTACCTATTACTTACTTAATTACCCTGAATTAAGTTGCTGACTTACTTAATTACCCTGAATTAAGCTATTCACTGACTAACTTAATTGCCCTAAATTAAGTTCTTATTACCGATTTGTCTTTCTTTAATTCTTACATCTTGATCTTGATCTCTTTTGAATTTTAATCTTTGATTAATCACTGATTTAGTCCTGAAATGCATGGATGCACATGATGCATGAAAATCCGATTTCAATTTTAATTACCCATTAATTATACGAGGAACGCCTTTGATCGCCTCCCAATAAATGGTAAACGGTCTCCGGGCATTTTCAAGCCTCCGGGAGAAGGCGAGCAAACTCAGACACGCATGAATAAGACGCTCGCCTTTCCCATCACGAGAGTCACTTTAATTGATCTCAAATGAACATAGTAACTTGCAACAATTTATGATAAATAAAGATGAATGAAAATGGCCTAGTCTATCTTTTTTTATTTGATTTTTTGATTATCTTGAAAATTGAATTTAATTTACCAACTTAAATGTACTCTTTTTAAAAGAAATTTAAACTAATCCTAAATTAATTCATGAAATTAAAGACTTAGTTAAAATAAACCTAACCTAAGTCTAATAGGCCCAATATCCAATGTTAGGCCCAAATGCATAATTATAAACAAAGGAAATGCCCAAGTGATTACCCAAAGGGACAAAGCTGCACCGTTTTTGCCTTTTTCTTTTCTTCTTCTTCTTTTCTATTTTCTTTTTCTTCTTCTTCCTCTTTCCTCAAACCCGACACTCCTATTTCTTAACCTTATTGGCGTCGCCGCTGTCACCTACGTCCGACGATGCCTCGACGTCTCAGCCCTCTTCCTTGATCTTTTCCCTTATTTGTTTTCTTCTCAAACCCGCGTCCATAGAAACCCGAAACCTAAATTTGCCGCCGGGATAACCCCACAGCGCCATAAGCAGCCTCCTTTCTCCCTTAAACTCGATCAACGCTGCAACTCTTCACTGTTGACGGAAAGATCCGCCCTCCGAACTCTAAAGATCCTCTTTTCTTTTCAAAACTCGGAACCCAGGCTCTAACCAACTCAGACTCGACCCAACATGCCATAAACGGTACTAACACCCCTTTTTAATCAAGTTAAACCCGCTGCTAATTCTCAAAAGTTTCCATTCTACAGCTTTAACCCGAGATCTACAAGAAAAGACTCGAAAAGGAAGATTTGCAGAAGATTTTGTACATGAAGGTGCTTCAAACTTTGCTAGAAAATGGAGAACAGACACACCTGAAGACTCTAATAACTCAAGACTCGAAGAAATCTAAGAAGGTACTTTCTTTTCCCTAAATTCGATCCTTCTCTGATTAATCTTTTTGTATTTTGCCCAAAAAAAAAAGCTTAAGACCCTAGACTTTTGTCACTTTGAACCCTAGATATCGAAAATTGAGCCTCCTCCCCCCTTTTGTCTGGAATAAAAATGATGAATATATAGCCTCCCCAAGAATTCAATCTCAATGGTGAATTCCTCATCTGACGGTCCTCCAATTTTTGCTATTTTTGTCATTTCCCCCCTTTCATTTACAGCTTGATTCTTGTCTTCATATGCAGGTGAGGTGAAGTTTGTGCACGTGTGGCGTACTTGAGCTGCAATTCCTTGTTTTTGTCCTTATTGACAGGTAAGAAACTCTCTCTCTGTTTTTGATGCTTATTGCGTCCTTTGGCTTTTGTGAATTTAACTGCCTCGGCCTTTCCCTGATTCCCTGTACAAATGTGTTTTTGCAATGGGTTTCCCTGCTCGTTTTTGCTCACTTTTGATCCTGTCAAACTGACATGTTGCTTAACATGACGTGTAATGCTAAATCTATGCACACTTACTCCTAATAATGTTGTGACATGAATGTAAGAATACCTACTGATACAATGCATAAGGCTCTGTCTACTTGAATTTTGAGATATGCAAATGGATCGTTTTGGTGTTTATTATGCAACACAAAACTAAAATGCATGCTTTTGGAAACCAATATGAAACATAAGAATATTTATAAAGGTGACCTTACTAATGTAAATGCTTGTTCAAAGTTTAACGTGTCATATGCTATTAACTTAATGAACCATCTGTGTAATGTATGACACTAATGCTAAAATGCTATGCATTGTAATAGGATAGACTAGGTTTAAGAACGAATTGAAGGCTTGATGATCAGAATTGGTAGCTATAAATGCGGTGAGATGCCATGTAATGACGAATTTGCCTATATGAAGTGATGACCGTTTGTGCTGATGAGACTCATGTCCGTGAGAAAATTTGCAGGAAATTTGCCCTGAATGTGTGAGGCCGTGCATGGGAGGGAAGCACAAAGGGTGAGGCTTGTAAAGGGAGAGACTTCTACCAAGAAGGGTTTGATTAGAGCAATTTGCAAAAGACCTTTTCTTCTTGTCCTATCTTTTATTTTGTAACCTGCATGTCTGTAAAATGAACCATCTTTGGTGTTTCACCAAGGAAGCAAAAGATGGAATGAAATGGATTGGACCTTTCTTAAACATTGGTGGCCCAAAGGCAAAACCAACATTAATTAGGAAGAAAAGGTTAAGGCCCAACTACAAAGGGTATGGTCCAAAGCTAGAAAATGAATTTAAGGAACAAGTCTCTTTTTTTTTGTATTTTGGTAATTTAATGAGAGCAATCGAACATAATTACTAATGTGCGAAATGGACTAACTTAACATGAGCCAATTAACCATAACGACTCTAATGCAAATTCTATTTAAATGTAAACTTTATTCATGGAATGAATGATTTGTCCAATTAAACTAATATGAACCAAATTAATTTAATAAAATTATTTCATATAAGAAAAATGGCCACATTACTAATTCTAATTACTAATGCGAAATGCTACCTTAATATAAGTAAAGTTAAGATGGAAAATATTATTGGACTTTCGAATTTTGAATGCAAACATCAACTAAGTACTAAAGAAGACTTACTAAATTAATTACTCTACCATATGCTAAATATGGACTCTTACTTAAGTAAGATGACCGAAATATCCCTGAATGACTAGAATGCAGATTAAGAAGTAAATTGGTTTAAATTGAAGGATACGGGACAAAAATGAGTGTCTACAGAAACCCCAGGGTTTCTACTTGGATATGAGCCGTTTCTTGCAAAGCCAAAAGCACTCCAAGATTTAATCCAAGCCGTCCATTTTCAGCATTTTGATAAAATCCAATGTGGATCTCATATTATGAGGGGGCTTCTCTTTATTTTAGGGCTTTTCTTAGGTGGAGTATAAATAGAAGAGGATAGTGAGAGAAAGGGGTCTTTTGGCTACCTTTGTAAATAGTTTTGGTGAGAGAAAGAAGATCGAGCATGGATGGAGCTTGAAGAAGAGTTCGTAGAGGGAGAAACAACTTGGGTCTTCATCACTCTTCAAGATTCAACTTCAAGAATTAGAGTTTCTTCTTTCCTCTCTTTTTTATTATGTTTAGTAGTTTAGTTTTTGTTCCTTTTATTTCTATAATCATGTCTTGTTAAAACCCAAGCTAGGGATTGGATTGAAACCTAGTTTGGGGGAAAACATTTTGGGATGTTTGGATTGAGTTTTTGATGAACTATTTCTTATGGGTTTTATTTATTTTCTGTAGTTATTGTTTATTAAATGTCTTGTTTGGCCATCTTGGTATTTATTTATATTTGTTGGTATTGTGAGGTATCGATGGATGAAGCTTTGCCATAGACCATTTGGTTGTTGCTTAGATATAATCAATAATTACTTGGATGGGTAAAAGTTGCTTGTTCTTAATGGGTCTTCCAATAGCTTAAGATATCGACGGATAGTTAAGTTTTTGGTTAGATACGATTGTGTAGCTCGACGGAGTGCATAGTTAGGTTAGTGCGATCCCATTGAAACCCCATTGACTCAATTCAAGGATTACCAATTTGTTTCTTCCTTAGGCTAGGTGAATTTCCAATTCCTAGTGTTAATTACATTAGATTAAGTAATTTCATTTAGGTAAGATTAGCTTAATTTAGTGTTTAGTCAACCTCAAACCAATTCTTTTGATTTCATTTCCTTATTTGCAATGACTAATATTAACATAAGTTATAATTAAGTCGTTGTCTTTGTGGATACGACACTTGGATTGCACTATGACGATTCCGTGCGCTTGTGGATAGTCTAGAGCTTGTCACTAGCAAACTTAGCAGTTGGGGTTGTTGGAGATGGGCTTACGTTTTATTTTATTGTTGCCAAGAACAAGCTTTTTAATTTGTTTTTTTTTTGTTATAATATATATATATATATATACATATATCTATATATATGTATTTTGGACTCCTTTTGGGGAGTTAATGTACCAAGTTTTCTCTTTAATCTTTTAATTCAATTATTTGGATTTTTGTTAATAAATGTTATATATATATATATATAATCATCACATATATATATACCGTAACGTTAATATTTTAATTTCAATTATTTAGATTTTTCATATATATACCACTAACACGTTACTTTATATATATACTAGGTATTGTCCCGCGCGATGCGCAGGTCGTGTAAGTAATATTCGGGTACTTAATTTTAAAGATATCATTTTAATTATATATGCATTTACAATATATGTAATTATAGAATTAATTATCGTGGACCTACAGAAAACAATTAAGAATTTATCAACTTATAGATATAAGATAATATATAAGACAATACATATAGAAATAGGAGCATAAAAAAATTAACAAAAGTATTGTATGCATTACTCGGAGTCTGCAAGGTCAATCTCAAGGGTGTTAACAGATATTCCATTTGCAATCTTGGTTTGCACAGGGCCAATTGATGAGATCCTACCCAATACATCTTTAATGTTAACAACAAAAAAGATTACGACAAAATTAGTTTTGAGTTAAGAAAATTAAAAATAGTAAAGCTTAAATTTATGGTAATCAAAAGTACTGTGCTCATAACCACTCACCAGTTAAAGGAACATCACTCCTAACTCTTTCTGTCAGATCAGAGAAGTTGACAAACTCAAAGATATGCATGGGAATGGCAGGGGGCACTTCATCTAATTCTCGTACCATAGTGGCTGCAAAAAATGATATCATAAAAGAAGAGCAACTAATAACTCGATACTTTGGTTTGTTAGACACCACAACAAAATTTTTAATGAAATAGATATTCCCTTCACGAATGTTATCTTTGAACTTAGAGACATAGTTTTTCCAAATCACGACATGCATATAATTTCCCTAGACAAAGAAAAATACCGACTGTAAGTTAGAAGGTATTTGAAAAGTTCAAATATCAATAATGAAAGACACAAAGTCTAGAACAAATGAAATACCTTCTCATCAACAATGACCATTTCCATACTGATTATCTTATCCGTATCTCTATTGTCAAACACATTCCAAAACCGACATACTCTCACCCTGACCTTCCAATCTTCACGTGTCGAATTTAACTCGCTGATAAAATTGCAATTAACAGAAGCTACAGAACTGTTTAGGGGTAAAAGAGAGTTATATATCTGTATAAGAAAATATCTACGGGATTCATTTAGATGGGCGCAAAGAATTACCTTATGTTGAGAAGCAGGAGGATTGGGAGCAAATAGTACAATTTCGAATAGGATAATAGGTGGAGGGAAAGAGGGATAATAGGATTGGAAAGCAACAAAGAATTAGGCAAACAAAAGAATGAATTTATAGTGGAGAGAAATTGATAACGTTAATATTCATAATGCCTTCAAGATGAGTCCGAGCAAAACCCAATAATGCTTCCTTGAACCTTTTAGCTCTAGCCCTAGTCATAGGACCTAATGGCATCACCAAAGGATCAAATGGCCGATTAAGTTTCTCCTTGTTATTTGAAGTAGGGTTTGTGATTCCTCCTCCTTCTTCAAGCTTGTCCATGCTTCCTTCAAGTCCATGATCAACCTCTCCATGATCTCCATTGTGCTCTTCATGTCCATGATAAGCCCTTGGAGCATCATCTCCTCCTAGCTATAAAAGCACCTTGCACAAGGTTGACAAGATCCTCCAAAAAGGGCTTGATTCTGTTTGCAATGATCTTGGTAACCACCTTGTACAGTGTGTTCCCCAAACTGATGGGTCTGAACATCTTAATCGATTCAGGGGAGGCTACTTTAGGAATAAGAGAGATTAGGAAACTCTTCAAGGCTTTGGGCATAGTAAAGAAGGAAAAAAACCTTCTAAATGGCTTTGCAAAAAGCTTCCCCAATAATATCCCAGCATTTCTGGCAGAAGCCACCATGCAAGCCATCAGGACCTGGAGCTTTGAAAGGCTTAAGAGATCAAAGAGCCATCTTGATCTCTTCCCAAGAAGAGTGAGTTTGAGTCTCGATACCAGAAGAAGGAATAGGCAGTTGCAAAGGAGCAACGGAGGTGGAGGAAAAGGAGGTGGTATAGAGGTAAGAAAAAAAGTTAGTGATAAGGTTGGCACAGTCCTCACCACTTAACCAAATCCCCATGTTATCTTTGAGAGAGATAATCTAATTCAATTTTCTTCGAACTAAAGTGGAAGAGTGAGAATTTTGTATTGCTATCACCTTCAGTAAGCCAATAATCCTGGATTTCATTGCCCGAAGAGTTTCCTCATCTCTGAGAACCAAAAGTAAATCATTCTTCAAGTTCTTTTCCAGGTCCAAAAGAAATTTAGAGGGAGAGGAGGAGAGCGAATTTTGGATTCCCTTAAACCTAGCTAAGATTCTCTTTTTCTTATGGAAAACATTCCCAAAGATCTCCCTGCTCCAAATCTTAACAGACTCCACAAAAGCAATAATAACAACATCCAAATCATTAGGGTAGATTTGCCAAGCCAACTTAACAACCTCAAAAAAGGAAGGATCATTCAGCCACATAGGTTGGAACCTAAAAGGTTTTGGAGAAGAAGAAGGGAGAGAAACAGAAGGGGAAAGAAAAATAGGACAGTGATCAGAAACAGATCTGGTGAGATGGAAGAGGGTGGATTCAGGGAAAATATCAAGCCAAGCTTGGTTAATCCAGGCTCAATCAATTCTCTCCATAATCAAGGAGGAAAGAGGGTTGCCATTGGATCATGTATATCTAGGACCAGTAAAACCAATATCAATAACACCGCACACATCAATAGCATCTTTCAGCCATCTAGCCCTATAATAATTAACAGGCCTACCCCCAAACTTATCCTCATCACAAATGGGCTCATTAAAGTCACCAATCCAAACCCAAGGCTTATCCCCAACAGTAAAAGACAAAACTTTCAAATATTCCCACAACATCTTCCTACTAGCAAAGTTAGGACTAGCATAGATAGCAGATATACCAAAAGTAGCAAGATTATAACTAACCTTCACTTGAATAGTTATTTCTTGCTGAGTGAAGCTAATAGTATCCACCTGCATTTCCTCCTTGTTCCAAAGGATCCATATTCCACCAGAAAAACCGATGGGTTCAACAGAAATATCACCATCAAAGCCAAGGTTCTCTCTAATAGCGTCGCCTCTAACACCCCTAACTCTAGTTTCAGTGATGATAAGAACATCCGGACGATTATCCTCCACAAGTCTCCTAACAGTACGGGTGAAATTCGGGTTACCCGCCCCTAGCATTAAAGCAAATTTCTTCACTGGGTGAAAAAGTCTCATTCTGTGCCCGCATTCTTCCAATTGCCTCATTAACCTCCTCTTCAAAGATGATTCTTCTTCTGTTTCTGGCTGCCTTACAAGATGGTCCATTAATCCCCTTTCGAGCCGTGCGGAGGACTCCACGGTGAGAAGCGCTACTTGAACGTGTTTCCCTTCCGCCACCGCTGCTACCCGATTTCTTCCCCTTAGTCTTACCACCGTTTCTGGGCTTTCTGGGTTCAGGATCTCTGGTCTCACCTATTGAAGCTGATTCCTTACCATCGGAAGATCCGTCTGAACTCCTTCGAGCAGACCCATCTCCGTCATTACATACTGCAACTCCGGATTCTGGAATCTCATAAGAGTTTGCTCCAGACTCGGCGGAAACCGATCCATCATTCCCAGCTATTCCATCAATAGGTCTGCATAGTCTTTCATCGCTGCATCGTTCGCTACTTTCCCTATGAAGAGGAGACTGATCTCTCGCTCCATGGGTTGGTAAGGCCCAAATTTTTCTCCCGTTCAACAATTGGCAAATCCCGCCCAGAATCTCTAATTTCCAAATTCAAAACATCCCGCTCCTTGGGTCTTCAAACCCTAGTCGTACCATCACCATCAGAATTCTTGCTTTTCCTGATAGAAGAGTTTGACCTTCTACCTCTTCTTTGTTTATTCTTAGTACGAGACCTGCCCCTGGATTTGGATTTGTTAGCTCTACTGACCCTCATCCATGGACCAAAAGCCCTGTCAGTCAGGGGATGTTCTTCCTTTTCTATACCAGGAACTATTATTCCTTCATCCTTTTTGTGACAATCTTCTTTATTATTTCCAGAAGGCCACAATCAAAGCAAAAAGTGATGCCTTCATACAGAAGCTTCTAGCAAAACGACCTATGCTACTATTGTCAGTGTGAAAATCAATTTTTTGGAGTTTTCCCAAAGCATCTCCGACTTTAGAGAGGGTATCTCTATCAAAATATTCCACTGGGAAGTTAGGAAGTCTGACCCAGAGCTCAGTGACCTCCTTCTGTCTAGCTTCAGTAGGATCGAAATTAGGCACCCATTTCTGAACCATGATCCTAACATTGCCAATAAACCAAGGTCCCCTGCTCAGTACCATCTCAAGCTCGTCCTTTCTTTCCAACTTCACAATAAAAAAGCCTTCTTCCAAGTTAATCACCTGAAATCTACCCTGCAACTGCCATATATGAGGATAATGGTCTTAGTAATCAACTATAGGCTTATCTAGCCATTTATCCACCCAAAAATTAGTTCAATTACCATCCCCAATACGTTTAATGAGGCCTCTGGACAAATCATTCAAAGTTGCAACCAAGCCTCTCCACATATGCGACCAAGTTGATCTAGCAATTCCATGAGCATTAGATGCAAAATTAATGACGTCTCCTTGACCACCATATTTTGCCTTTATAAAATAAAGCCTGTGGTCCAGATGGTCTTAATGCAGGTTTCTTCAAGGCTTACTGGGATATTATAGGAAATTCTGTGGTGTCTTTAGTTCAAAGTTTTTTCTATACAAGTCATCTTTTGAAAAAACTTAATGAGACCATTTTAGTTCTTATTCCTAAAACAAAAAACCCAACAGAAGTCTCATATTTCTGACCCATCAGTTTGTGTAATACAATCTACAAAATTATAACATCCATTATCACACACAGACTCAAAAATATAATCTCAAAACTTATTTCACCTTATCAGGCTGCTTTTATCCCTAATAGAGCCATATCTGATAATACCATTATGGCTAATGAACTTATACACACCCTTTATAAGAAAAAATACAGTCAGACCTCATATATGGCTCTAAAAATTGACTATGCTAACGCATATGATAAATTAGAATGGAAGTTTATAGAACAGTGCTTAAAAGCCTATAATTTCCCTCAACATTGGATAAATTGTATAATGAGCTGTGTTTCAACTGCCTCTTTTAGGATTCTTGTTAATAATTCACTCAGTGATCATATATTCCCTACCCGGGGTCTAAGACAGGGATATCCACTTTCCCCCTATCTGTTTATACTATGCTCTGATTTCCTTAATAAAAGCCTACTTAAATCTATAGATGAAAAGAAATTTATAGCACTCAAAGCTTCTAAAAATGGCCCGATGATTCCAAGCTTATGCTATGCAGATGACTGTTATTTATTTTCTAAAATTGAACCACTAAGCTTAACAACTCTTAAGGACAAATTAACGCAGTTTTGCCAAGCTTCGGGCCAATCGATAAATCTAAATAAATGCTCTATGATATTTTCACAAAATACCAGCCTAGAACTTAAAACTGATGTGTCACTCTTTTTTAATATTCCTCTTTCTTCCTCTCTGGACAAATATCTTGGTCTCCCTATGCATTCTGGAAGATTAACAAGTTTTCTTTTTGATGATCTTTTAACAAGACTTAATAATCTTACCAACACTTGGTATAACAAATTCTTGTCGTTTGCTGGAAGACTTACTTTAATTAAAGCTATTCTCTCTTCTGTACCAATATATATGATGTCTATTTTTTTATTTCCCAAAAAAGTCGTTAAAAATATTAATTGCTTGATGAGAAAATTCCTTTGGAACCATTCTAAGAACACTAATAAGATGCCTCTTGTGAACTGGAAAACTTGTACTCTACCTTTATATGCGGGAGGACTAGGAATACACTCCTTAGAAGAATTTAACAAAGCATTAATTGCTAAAAACATTTGGAAGATTCTTACTAGGAATGATAGTCTTTTAGCTCTGGTTCTTAAAAACAAATATTTTCCTACAACCTCAATCCTCGAAGCAAAACATAAACAAGGTTGTTCTTATATCTGGTCTGGTTTTGTTAAATGCATACCTTTCATTAAAGATAACCTTGTCTGGAAAATTAGAAACGGTTCTACAATTAACTTTTGGTATGATAAATGGTTTGATAACACTACTATAGCTCAATTGAACACATATCCCATTCCTCTAAATCTTCAAACTTTAACTTTAAGTGAGGTTATTGATAATAACAATGGTTCCTCGAATTTCAGAAGAATATGGGGTCTATTGCCTAACATTTTATTGGAACAAATCATTGTTGTACCAGTCATATCATCTTATTCCAATGATATATTGATATGGGGGTTAACAAAAACAGGAGATTTCTCAACAGCTTCATTATATAATAAGATTATTGCTTCCTCTGGGAAACTTTCTTATCCTTTGCTTCCTTCGAATCTGATCTGGAAACAGAAAACAATCCCAAAAGTTAAGTTATTCCTCTAGCTGCTTTCCCATAACAGATTACCTACTGCTCAGCTTCTCCATGACAGACTTATTTTAGATTCTGAAACCTGTTCACACTGTCAACAGAGTGAAGACTACAATCATATTCTTAATTACTGCCCTTTTTATGCCCCCCTCAGAACTAAATTACCTTGCCTCTGGAATGTTGATCATCTCCATCTGACATTACTTCTGAAATAACTTAACTCAACAAGTTGTTTTCTCCCTGTAGAAAGGAATTGGATTCACCAAGGAGTCTGGTTTACTATGTTCTTATGGCAATTATGGACTGCTAGGAATGAATCTATATTTAATAATGCTTCCATTTCTCCTGCAGCATTTTTTTTCATAAACTGAACTTCTTTCTGAAACCATTTTCTAGTCCAAAACCTACAATACTCAATGTTAAACAAAATACAATCCCTGTTTCATGGTTTCCACCTCCTATATCATTTGTTAAGCTTAACTGTGATGGGGCCTCAAAAGGAAATCCTGGACCTTCCAGATGTGGTGGAGTTTTCAGGAACTCTTCTGGAGTTTTTTTGAATGCATTTTCCTGTTATTTGAGCATTACTACTAATACTGTTGCTGAACTCCAGGCTATTAAATTTGGAATCAAACAGGCGCTCGAGATGGGGTATTATAAACTTCATATCGAATCTGACTCTTTTACTGCAATTAATGTGTTATGTAGGCAGCAACAGCCCCAACCACTGCTGCAAATACTGAAGAAGGAAATTCTGGACCTAGCAGCAAGAATGGTGGAAGTTAAACTGTGCTTTATATATCGAGAAGGAAATCGTGTCGCTGATTTCTTTGCTAAGTATGATGTGGAATCTAAGTCTTGCACTATGTTTAATTCAGTCCTTAGTAGTTTCTCTTCTCTTCTGCTCTTTGACAACTCTAGTAATGTATTATGTAGAACAATTTCTTTTCCTCTTTCTGTTTCTTGTATGTTGAACTAATTTTATGTTTATAATATTGCGTATTTTGCAAAAAAAAAATGCCTTTATAACTTTGACCCATTAGCTATTAGCCATTAGGTTCTGTAAGAAACCTCCCTGCCGTACGTCTTCCATGAGCATTAGTTGCAAAATTAATGACGTCTCCATACATTAATCATTTCCAATTTATATTTCACACTCCAAATTATTTTGCCGAACATAATTTTTCACCATCAATCTAAATTCTACCACTGCAATTGAGTCTTACCGCGATTACATTGTTTTCAACTCACCATTTTCAATCTTACCGAACATACACTTAGGGACGGAGTCAGAAATTTTGTTTTGCGGGGGCGAACATTCTATACTATATTAAAGTGAAATTTGGTTTTAATATACAATGGACACTTATACAAATATAATACGATTTTTTTATATCTTATAGAAGTAATCTAAAGGTATTTCTATATCAAAATCGAAATTTTTCAATAAATTTCATAAGTTTTCATCTTAGATGAGATGATTAAAAGCTAGAATTAATTTACTCAAATGAAAAATCGAGTTCAAGACTTTTCCTTTCACTACCTCTTATGTGGGGGAAAAAACCTTAAATTTTTTAATATATAAATAATTAAAGTTTACTATAGAAAAAAGTCCATACTTCATATATTAAAATAAGGTTGCACGAAACCCGCATACAGTTTAAACGTGATAACATAACTTCAAGGGGCATATACCTACTAATTAAGGCAAAGACTTATGTGTCACCATGCTTCTAGTTAAACTCTTAATAAATGTACTTAGACTAATTGATTAATTTGAATTATTCAAAAACATTAACTTATTCTATATATAGTTAAATTGATAAATAATTTAATATTACTACAAATAATTAATGGTCATTTAAGTATAAATGAATCAAAATTATAATTTGTTTCATAAAAAAACACCTATATATTTCTTAGGGGGACGAAATTGAAGTTCGATTGAATTGCATGATGAAAAAAATACAAAAAGAATACATGAATATATATAAGCTCCCAGAGAACTTTGGGGGGCGGTCGCCACCCCCTACCTCCGTCCCTGCATACACTAAATTAAAGAAAAAAAAAACACCACAATTATAAATGGAAAATTAATGAAAACACGTTAAACACGTATATGCAAAACACGATAAACACGTATTTGCAAAACACTTAAAGCTGCCGAAATTTAGTGGATGAGTAGTTATAGCCATTACCAAATCAAGTATTAATTAATAGATAAAGATGATTAGATTTCCATTTCCTCCATTATAAACAGGGATTGCAGATGGGATAATAATATACTCAACACTACCCAACCTGATTAAGTAGAGTTAGATTATTTTATAATCGGGTTAGGGTAGGCTTTGGATAGTAATTTTAATTTTCATGAGAGGTTCGCATAGTGATCTTAGGTATCCACTATTCGAACCCGATTAGTAGTTGATTATTTTTAATATTAAATTTTTATTTATATATTATATTTTTACTTAAAATTTACTCATAATCAGCCTAATTAAAATTTGTTGATTGTTAAAAATATAATTATTAACTTTCACTTACTATATTACAAGTAAATTTTAATTAATCATAATGCAAACAATTGTACAGATTTTTTATCGGATTCGGATAGTTAATGGGTAATTGATATTTTATTAGGATAGGGTATGGGTAGTGATTTTAAAAAATAACAGGATAGTTATAGGGTTCAAATACCCTAGAAAATAATAGGGTTAGGGCACGGGTACAGGTACCTCAAAATTCACGGGTACCCTAACCGGTTGCACCCCTAATTATAAATAATCGTAGGAAGATAATGAGAATTTATTTGGTAAGGACTAAGGACCGACCTACCACGTTAGTCATGAGACCAACTATTAATATTGTAACAACTCATAAATATTCTAAAACTATATACCAATAAAATCTTAATTTTGGACAATGCTTTCATAACCGGACCGATTATTCAGACCTCAATTTAATCTGTCTGACCGGTTAAACCAACCGGCCAATTTGTTGGGTGTATTTATTATATATTTAGTGTTTTATGTTATAAATTTAACTATGGTAAATGTATATATCAACTAAAAAGTAGTTGTCGTAGTGGTTAAAACATGTTATTTACTAGAGGTGGCAAAGTGAACCCGATCCGAAAAAAAACCCGTCCGAAAATCTAAATCGGAACCCGACCTAAACCCGATTGACTAGAAAAAGCCAACTATCCGAACCTGTCTGAACCTGAACCCGAAAAAACCCGAACCCGAAAAAACCCAAACCCGAAAAAGTTCAAACCCGAAAAAAAACCCGAATTTGAAAATTTATGAAAATTTCATTTATGCCGTATAATTTTTCATATGAATAAGTTTAAAAGGTAAATTAATAAATTACACATAAAATTTGAAAAAGGTAATGACATTATTCATCCGGAAACAAGGGGTAAATGATCTGGCAAACCCAAACTGAACCCGAATCCGAATTAGCCTGACCCAAATTCAATCCGAACCCGAATTAACCTGACCAAAATTCAACCCGAACCCGATTCAAGCCCGAACCCGAAAATGGCTCGAACCCGATGACCCAAGTCCGAACCCAACCTGACCCGCCCGTTTGCCACCTCTATTATTTACTAACTTAGTAGGTCTCGAAACACATTTCACCCAAATATTTTTCAATAATTTTCAACATCCAAATCGGTTCAACTTTTGAACCGGTTCTTGACCAATTTCTGACAAAGTAAAAAAAAAACAGTGAATAGTGCTTTCTCTAGACCGGTTTTATCGGTTGAATAGGTCCAACTAACCGATCTAGTCTGATTTCAAAAAGCATGATTTTGGGAACTTACCTTTTTTTAGTATAGTTTATTTTAAAAACATGGTAAACATTGAATTAAAATTATACCTAAATTTTACCTAAAAAACATTATATCTAAATTTTAAAAGTTGATCTGACGTGATATAATTTTAATAGTTGATCTCATAACTGATGTGATGAACAGTTTTATATGGGATGTTTTTTTCTTAATTTTTACAAGATATATATGGGATGTTTTAATTGTCCACATTCTTTGGAATTGATGTCTCTTTTTATCTCTTTTATATATATAATATATATATATATATTATTTTCTACATTAAATTAAAATGAAATCTTCTTTAGTTGTACTCCATCTATCCCAATAAATTATTAGATAGAACATTTCTACTATATCAACCATGATTCACATAAAAAATTTGTGACAATTAAGATTTTTTTTAACACAAATTTAAAACATGAGTGACATTATATGACTTGAAGGTACGTCTTGCTTTAATGGCACATATTTTAAGATTATGTGAGTATAATATCTCAATGAATGCAACAAGATGTGAATCTGATTATGATATTTTGGAAAGACAAATATGGATTGGATCGAGTGGTAAGTGATTCGTTGCAGTTTAAGCGGATTGAAATTTAGGGTCATCTTGAAATTTAAAAATTTAAATTTTTAAGTAAGTATATGATCATGTAACCCTAAACCCAAATTTAATTTAATTTAATTTTACATAGATCTGGCCCCCTCAAATTTGCATGTCAAGATCCGCCCATGTATCGTTGAATGTTGAGGATGAAACTTTACTCACTCAAACTAGGAGATTAACATTCTATCATCATATTATGTGGTTGATAGTGATTGGTTTATTTTTTATTATGTTTTTCATATATATTATTATATTATGAGTAATTATTTGATACATTGGATATTCAGACTCTTTCATTAGACTAGTAGGAGTTGCAGAATCTGGGTTAAGCATTTACATAAACACTGTATTTTATGATGCAAGTCAATTTCCGGGCACAAATGGAATGAATTCCAAGTTCATCAATTTCGCATTTGAAACTGTTTCCCTAGACCACAACAAATCGGATGAAAGCTTGAGACCGTAGCCTGGAACGGACTGCTCCTGACAAAGTTCTTTGGCATCTCCCCGAAGTTTCAAACTTGACGTTTTCTCATAGAAAAAATAGCCATCGAGATGTATTTGTACTATACGCAATTAGTATCATGATCAGCACTACCGGACCTGCCAATCATGACAGCGTACAAGGACTATGTCATGCTTGCTATCTTTAAACCGGACTTGGGCTTTTATTTAGGTTCTAACCGGTAGTTGATATGGAGTTCAAAACTATTTTTGAAAATGGCATATGTTAATTCTTGTATAGTCTACTAAACTTCAATTGTATAATTTTTTTTATTTAATACCATATAATATACCTCATTCTATTCTATACATTTTTTTTCAGAAATTGTCATTATTGTTAATTATTTATTTATTAGTAATTAATCTTTATTTCCGCGTGCGTTGCACGTAACTCAACGTTTTTAAATTAAATGAATATTAAATAAAATTAAATTACTTATAAGTTAAATGAAATACTACTTGCAGGTTGTTCTTCTTCTATTTTAAAAAACTTTAAATTCTTGTAAAGAGAAAACATTGAATAAATTTAAACCAAAATAAATTAATTATAAAAAGTAACAATACATATCTTAAAAATAGAAACATGTCAATCACAATAATTATTTTAAATAAATTTTTAGCTTAATTACTTTTTCATGAAAATGATGAATGATTAATGAATCAAACCTTGTCTCAAACCAACAGCTGGCCATCTCAGTGCCGAGCAGCAAAGAATTAGCTAAACAACAAACTAAACCAGCTTGAACAGTAACCAATTCAACGTCCATTCAAATAAACATGGCAAAATTGAATTTTGGTATTAAGAAATTAGTATACATATATATATATAGTATAGAGATTGTTAGACATAAATATATATAATACGCAGTGGACTTACAAAGATAATTGCGTGCCTTTAAAGATTCTCTGCTTGTTTTACGAATGGAGCTTCCTTGGCTTTCTTGGTCCGTCAAGAGAAGGCAACTAGTATATTCTCAAATTTCCACACTCTTAATCCTAGGACCACTGGTGGAACTCCTGTATGAACTAACTCTCTGGTGAATATTTTTCTAAGGAAAAAGAAGCGTTACTTTTTCTCCAAATAGTTCTTCTTATATAGAACTATCAGATGAAGTCACTTAGACTTCTGATCGGAGTTAAACTCCTATTTAACTAATAATCAGGTAATCTAATTCAATTGAATTTGTTACTTAACAAATCTCAATAAATAAATAGGACTATTATTTAATTATATCTTATTAACAAATAATAAGATATTTGCTAATGTTAAATGCAGATAAAATTAACAAATTATCTCCTAGTTTATAATTTTTATATGTAGTATTAATTGTTGACCAAACAAATGAGTTAATTAAGCACAATAATCCCTTTTTTTTTACTGTTAATCTTAATGTCTTTGATGCAGACGGTCAAAGTTTTGAATTTTATTTTAATTTATTTTGGAAAAATTTTGTTCAATTTCAAAGTAGCGATAATAAATTAGTTTATATTATAATTGGATTATTAGGTTTGTCATTCCCGTGGTTTTATTATGGAATAAGCTATTTTGTTA
>AWWV01012493.1:0-16844 GCA_001974805.1 Corchorus capsularis
AGCCGCCCCAGTGGGGAGGCTCCGCCGTGGTTGAGCCTCCCTAGTGGGGAGGCTCCGTCGTGGCTGAGCCGTCCTAGTGGGGAGGCTCAGTGTAAAAGTGTAAAAAGGGTAAAATGTAAAGGGCAAAAGTGTAAAAAGTGGGGCGGTATTTAGCAAAACTAGGGCAGTATTTAGCAACCCCCATTGTGTAATTTGGAATAATAATAAAATACTAATATATTATCATATTTGTAACAATTTAATATTACAAAATATTTACAACTAGAGGTGGCAAACGGGCGGGTCAGGTTGGGTTCGAGCTCGGGTTATCGGGTTCGGGTCATTTTCGGGTTCGGGCTTGAGTCGGGTTCGGGTTGGATTTGGGTTAGGTTAATTCGGGTTCGGGTTGAATTTGGGTCAGGTTAATTCGGGTTCGGGTTCTGTTTGGGTTTTGGCCAGATCATTTACCCCTTTGTTTCCGGATGAATAATGTCATTACCTTTTTCAAATTTTATGTATAATTTATTAATTTACCTTTTAAACTTATTCATATGAAAAATTATACGGCATAAATGAAATTTTCATAAATTTTCGGATTCGGGTTTTTTCGGGTTTGAGATTTTTCGGGTTCGTATTTTTTCGGGTTTGAGCTTTTTCGGGTTTGGGTTTTTTCGGGTTCAGGTTCAGACGGGTTCAAATAGTTGACTTTTTCTAGTCAATCGGGTTCAGATCGGGTTCGGGATCAGGTTTTCGAACGGATTTTTTTCAGGTCGGGTTCACTTTACCACCTCTGTTTACAACTACTAAAAAAGTTATGCATATCATGGAGCTTTTTAAAAAGGAAATAAAAATAAAATTGGCTACATTATATGCATCATGATTCATGAGTTCTTACTTGGACTTTAGTTGTCGTACGTGTTTCTATAAATATCCTCAACTTATAAGCATCTAGATCACACACAATCTCTCTAAGGCTGGTAACCAAAATTGCACCATTTCTCCTAATCAAAAAAATGTCTTCTCAAAGTTATGCAATTCCTACTTCAACTCCTAAGACCATGTCCAAGGAAAAACGCCCTTTGGCCAACTTTGTTCCTGAGCATTGGGGGGATGTTTTCCTCTCTTGCCCTTCAGAATTGGTATGTATTAGAAACTCTTTCATTGGAGGTGAACACCGCTAACTTTAAATGTATCATGTTGTCAATTTATTGAAGTTCTTTAGCTTATTATCCGATCTTATTAATAGTATAGTTTTAGTTTTTGAAAAAGAAAATAGTTTAACAATTTATGACTAAACAATATATGTATATGATTAGAATATGGATGCAACAACACAAGTACACTATGAAGAACTGAAGCAAGAAGTGGGGAGAATGCTGGCCAAAGCTAAGGATATTCAAACTTCCCAAAAATTGCACTTGATTGATGTAGTCCAACGATTGGGCGTGGCTTACTATTTTCAAAAGGAGATTGAAGATACCTTAGAAACTATTTATTGTGACTTCAAAGATGATAAAAATCATGATCTCCACACTACAGCTCTTCAATTTCGGTTGCTAAGAGAGCATGGTTTCAAAGTTGATTGCGGTATTAATATATGCCACTAAATTTGTTAAAATCCAATTTAATTATCTTCATTGCATCAATTAATTAATTTTTTTTTCTTTTTCTTCACTATAACATTTGTTCAACATTTTTCATTTGTGATTGTTAAGAATCATTCAACAAGTTCAAAGACGAGAAAGGAAATTTCAAGGCATCCTTGATTAGTGATGTGAGAGGCTTGCTTGAATTGTATGAAGCTGCACACCTCCAATTTCATGGTGAAGATATACTTGACGAAGCTCTCGATTTCGCCACTTTTCATCTAAAGTCGGCAGCTGAAACTATGGTAGAGTATCCTGATCTCTCGGCTGAAATTACTAATGCTCTAAAGAGGCCCATCCGGAAGAGTTTGCCAAGGTTAGTTACTAGGAGCTTCATTCCCATATATGAAGCATATGGGACGAAAGATGAGAATTTATTGAAATTGGCAAAGTTGGATTTCATGTTCGTGCAACATTTGCACAGGAAGGAGTTAAGCGAACTAACTAGGTAAATCCTTGAGACATTATTATTGAAATGTAATTTCCCGTTGCAAATCTCGTCCCTATGTTATTTAAAAACGGGATTTTCGATATTTCCCATGCCAAACAACCGTTCCTAATTTGTAACTTAAATTAACATTAAAAATTATCTTATTTCAGGTGGTGGAAAAGAATAGACATTCCAAAGAATTTTCCGTTCATTCGAGATAGATTGGTGGAATGTTACTTGTGGATGATGGGAGCGTACTTCGAACCCCATTATTCCTTTGCTAGAATATTTGTGATAAAAGTAATGGTCTTGACGTCTGCCGTGGATGATATATATGATGCATATGGCACATATGAAGAACATTTAATGTTCCGAAATGCAATCCATAGGTTATTAATTCCAAGCATCCTCCTCCTAATTTACTTGAAAAATTGATTCAATTATGTTGAAATTAACCACTTGGAATTTTTGATAATGTAGGTGGGATATCAGCTGCATAGATCAACTTCCCGCAAACTACATGAAAGTATTGTATAGGGAAATTTTAAATGTTTATGAAGAAATGGAAGGTTTGCTGAACGAGCAAGGGAAATCATATCGTATCAAATATGCAAGAGAAGTGGTATGTTTTTTTCATCAAAATCCGGTATATATAGTTTATAATATCTTAATAACCAAATTGCCCCATGAACTTGCAAAAAAGTTGTCAATTATGCACCAACTTTTACTTTTCGACCCGTTAGCCCTTCTATTGATGGAATGCGACTAACAACTCCATAATGTCCTTATTGTGCCAAATTACACTGTTAATTAACTTGAAATAAAGTGTCAAATTGCGCTCTGGACTTTCATTTTGGATATGTGTACATGTTCAACAAGTATATATGGACTTAATACATGAATTCTGTGAACAGAAAAATTGGTGGAGCTGAAAAATAAAATTCTAGGGTGCAATTTGACAACTTTAACATGAGCTTATATGGTGCAAATTGGATATTAAGCCTTTATTATTCTACCTCTCTTTCCCTCATTTAATACAAATCAAATACAACAAAAGATACATATAATTAATTAGCCTTTTACTTTTTTTTTTTTTTGCTAGATGAAAAAAATAGTGGAAGCTTACTATACTGAGGCCAAATGGCTCCATGAGAATTACACACCAACACTGGAGGAGTATATGCCTGTTTCATTAGTATCTTGCGGTTATTATTTACTTGCAATTATATCTTTTGTTGGCATGCAAGATAGCAGCATTACAGAAGAGACATTCGTTTGGTCATTTGATGACCCAAAGATTATTAGAGCTTCAGCAGTAATTTGCAGGTTTATGAGTGATATTACTACCCACAAGGTATACATATATCCTTATTTAACTGTGTTCATATCTATGTGAATAGGACATATATAATTATTTTTCCAACTTAAATGCTCATTTTTAACCATTTGCATCAATTAAAAAGTGAAAATTTGTGTACAGCTTTTATTTGCGATAATTCAACCTCCATGTATTAAGCCAAGAAAAATGAATTAATGTTTGGAAATTTTTGTGAGAGCAGTTTGAGCGACTGAGAGAGCACATACCTTCCGCGATTGAGATCTACAGGAAACAATATGAGGCAACAGAGCAAGAGGCATATGATTATCTGAACAAGAAAGTTAAGGAGGCTTGGCAGGATATTAACCAAGAGTTCTTGAAACCTACAGTAGTGCCAGAGTCGATTCTTACTCGTGTTCTCAACCTTGCTCGGGTAATGGATCTCCTTTATAAGGATGAAGATGCCTATACATTTGTTGGGGAAGCAGCAAAGACCAGCATCCAGTCCTTGTTTATTGATCCAATCCCAATCTGATTGAAGGATATATATATAGTAAATTAATCACAGTTATTTGTGTGTCTTAATAAAGAGAAAAATCCATGTGGACAATGTTTCTCATTTCCTTTGATATTAATCATGTTGGGTAAGGGTACTTCAATGTCGTTTTAAGAGTGCAGTGTGGCTTTGGTGTGTTTGTTTTTTGTTTGTGGGTGTTAATTCGTGTACGAAGGAATTATTTATTAATATCAACTCCTGAATTCAGTTTATTTGGATATAAACTTCTTTTTTTGTTACATTTTGATACAAACTTTAATATGTAACACAAACCCCACCCTCCTACCCTTTCCAAAAAATATGTAATGATTAAAAATATAGTATTTCAATAGAATCTGAGCATTTGCCTTAATTGACAAGGTGTACCTCATATTCAAATCTTACATATTCTTTTTTGAAAAATCAAATTAAATCTTACATATTGAGTTTCATTTTGTGGACTCAACAGTAATAAGATACTATATGATATGCTAGAATTGATTGGGCTGAAAATCTATGTCTAGATCTAGTTTTAAATAGAGGTATATATTATGGGTCAAATTGGTCAATCCTAACTACTTTAGAAAACTTTTGCTTAAGGCCCAAACATGACTTGCCCAACATAAAGCTAAAATTTTGTCAATATTAATAAAAAGATATTTTTATATTTTATAAATTAAATGGCAAATGTTAGGCAATTAAAAACTGTCCTATTGCTATTTCAAAAAAAAAAATACTGTCCATATTCCCATCTTAATTTCATAATTTGCCATTGCATGCTATTTGCTAGTATATATATATCAATTAAGAAGTGGAAGCATAAAAATAACATAACAAAAACCAAAAGTCTCTAAAATATTCCTCCAACTTCAGTAATGGCCTTATCTTTGTTTCATATTCTCCTCTACATGCAGGCTTTGATGCTTTCAGGTCATCACTGCAAAACCCTCGTCAAATATTCCATCAACAAATTATAATATAGATAAATAAATATATATTTGTTTAATTAGTTTATTTGATTTGATGATTATGTGTATTTTGCAGAAGTTTATGGAGCAAAAGAGCATCAACATCGACATGGGTCTAAAAATAAAATTTCGCTTTTGGTGTTCGGGGACTCGTATGTTGATACTGGGAATTGGAGAAAAAATGATGGCAGTTCATGGAAGGAGCCTTATGGCAGCACTTATCCCGGCAAACCCTCCGGCCGCTTCTCAGATGGTCGTGTCCTCACCGATTACATAGGTTCTTTTACTTCTCTTACTCGATCATTTTCGTTTTTGAATTTTCAATTTTCTATATATATAATTATTTGGTCATTGAAAACCCTTCAACTGTTTGTTTTCAAATATTTTTGCTAATATATATTGCTTCATTAGTTGCTATTTCTTGTTTGTAATTAGATAATTAGTACGTAGTTGCTTTTCTTCTTCTAATTTTGTTTGTTGTTTTTTGTTCAAAAATTTTGTTGTTTATTTGTAATTTTCAAGTGATAGTACATTTCTACATATAGTTAATTTTCAAGTGGATAGCTTTCTTCTTCTCCTCTCCTTCTTATTTTTTGAGTAATTAAAAGAGATTTTAAAGATGAAAAAACTAAATTTTATTGTTTTTAAATATAGCGAAAATATTCATATATGCCATTAATGAAGTTTTAATTTTATAGAGCGCATGTATTCTTTTAGGTATGTTTTTGAATATTAAATAGTTAGATAATCAATGAATGGTTTATAAATATTGTATTACAGTATTATTATAAACATTATGTACGTATTAAAACAGTATATATATTGTATTACTACAACAAACAAACAAAAAATCTACTAATATATACTACAATTTAAAATTGTTCTTATATATTTTTAAAAAATTGGGCAGCTTCGCATTTAGGTATAGGATCTCCAATACCATACCAATCGTGGAAATCAGTGAAGAGATCATATTTAAGAAATGGTATGAACTTTGGATACGGAGGGACAGGTGTTTTTGACACATTGGATAAAGAACCAAACATGACGACCCAAATCGATTTTTTCCAACGTTTGGTTGAAGAAAAAGTGTTTACAGAGCAACAACTCAACTCTTCCATTGCTCTCGTCTCCTTGGCAGGCAATGACTATGCTGCTTTTCTTGCTAGGAACGGCCGTGATATCCAGGTCAGTAATTTGGTTAACTAATTACTACCACCGTTTAAGTAATGTATTTATATATAAGTGAGAGATTCAGCTAATAGTTAGGTAAGATGTGTACGTGTTTACTTAATTTTAGACATTAAACACAAGGAATTTAGGAAATGGGCAGGTTGGGTTCAGATTAATTAAGATTGACAACTATCTTAGTATTTATAGAAAAATTATTAATTAAGATTGACAACTAAGAATAAAAATTAATTAGTAATTACTCTCTCCCTTTCTTATTATAAGTCATAGAAAAGTTAATTATATAATTTAATTTTGACTAATAAGTACTCTACTATATTCGGTAATCTCCACCTTTGGTTCTTATTTGATGAAATTTAAAATATTAAACCCCTATTTGAGAATTGACTCAACCTTTAAGATAGATTTGAATACGCATAGATTCTTAGGTACTAAATCACTCCTACTATATATTAGGACAATGCAGGCAGCCCACTAGATGGGGTTTTAATAATCCGCTCCATATAGCCCAACCTAATTTATTGAGATTGTTATGGAGTCGGTTTGTGTATTAACCGAGCCACTAAGCAACAAAGAAAATAAAACTCTTTTACCAATTTGCGATTACTTCAATTAATTCGGCACTTGTCGTCTTGTTTCCATAAATAAAGTCTGGAATCAAGACTTATGATTTATGAATGGAAAAATAATTATTGGGAAAGCTTTATCCTTATCTCATAGTAGAGGACTATCTATTTTGAACAAAATCAACATGTAAAATATAAAAAAATAATAAAATAAAATTTAGTCATTAACCTTGTAGTTGAATTAGTTTATCTCGTTTTTGACAGAAATTGACTGCCTTCATGAAGACGATTATCAACCAACTGGCTATAAACTTGAAACGCATTCGTGGTTTAGGAGTGAAAAGAATAGCAGTTACAGCAATAGAACCAATGGGATGCTTACCCCAAGAAACTGCTATCTCTTCGTATAGAAATTGTAATGAAGTTTGGAACTCATTCTCAAAGTCCCATAACCAAGTATTGGAGCAAACTTTGCAAAAGTTGAATGATCATGAGAGAATATTTATTACCCTTGATCTCTACAACGCTTTCATGTCTGCTCTCAAGGGAAAGCATGCAGGTACTTTTTTTCCTTTTAAATCAAATTTATTATAACGTCTTTAACCATCTAGGGAGCGTTTAGTTCGTAGAAAGTGAAAATATATCATGGGTTGGTGGTGTGTCAGTGTGAAACAAATATTCCCATGCACGCCTATAAACACAGGTAAGCATATGCCACCTTAGCCGGGTTGGTATCCATATTATCACTTGATGTCCGACCATTTCACTTGACCAAGGTGTATGGGTATATCATAGTTTTTCGAATCAAACGTTCCCTCTTCGAGTTATTCTGTCTGTCTCAAATTATTTGTTCCACTTGACTAAGTAGGTATGCACAGTTGAATTAGTTAAATAAACAGTGCTTCCCATGAAAAGTTTTATTTTTACTCACCCTCTTAATTATTATAATAATATTTTTAAAGTTATTTAATAGGGTAATATAAAAAATCTCATTTACTATCTTGCTTCTAACGGGACAAAAAAATTTGGAATAAATGGAGTATTAATTTTCGTTTTAAGTCAAACCAAACTGGGAGAGATCAACGTTGATCTTTAATAAATTTGGGGAAAAATGTTTTTAGCATTGCCTACCAAAAGCAGGAAAGAATTTACGTCATGTAAATATATATATATATATATATATATATTCTTTCATATACTAGCGGTTGGTTGGTAAACCATTGAAAATTTTCAAACCATTGAAAATGAAAAATTTCAATGTTTTAATTTTTTCAATGCATTTGATAATTAAGGTTAGAAAATCACTTAATTTAAAATGTTTTTTGAAGAAACTTAATTTAAAATTTTCAATGAAAAAGTATTGAAAATAAAAAGTAGGTCTAAGGTTATTTTTTCTATTTAATAATATTATTTGAGAAAGATTTAAACATTAATATTATGTTCTTCCTTTTATCAATAATTTTTTCCTTTTTAATTGTTACAATGTATTTTTTAAGGGTGATTATATGATACACCGGCGGTGTAAATTTTGGACTCCACAAGCGGCTTGTGGAGTTGACACATGTCCATTTTTTGAATTAATTAAGTTTTAAATATTTCAATTTAGTCCCTAAGAGACACATGTCACCCTTCAGGACCCGCTTGTGTAGTTTTCTAAACTCCACTGCCGGTGTATTGTATAATTTGCCATTTTTAAAATATTTTCATACAAAAATATCAATAAAATATTTTTCTTACATTTCACATTAAGTAACTTATCAAACAGTTTTTTCACCTCAAATTCAATATTAAATTCAGTAGACATAAAGATTCAGTGCTTAAATTTAAGTACTTAATTTAACAAACAGAAAAATCTTATTTGAGACACCCAATGAAATCACTAAGGCTCCAAACCAGGATTAATCAGTATTTTGTCTTTTTTTTTTCTTTTCTAATTTGCCGGATTAATGAGAATCTCCCTAATTAGTTTCTTATACTTTCTTTCCCCCTGTCCTATTTTTGTAATAAATAGTGTCATTAATAGTACCTCAATTAGTTTCTTAGTACATTTTCTTTCCCCTCCCTATTTTTGTAATTGACTATTTGGTAATAAATAGTTTCATTAATATGTAATTTTATCAACTATTCTCACGAACAATTTCTTGACTCTTTGTTTATCAAACTGATTTCACTATCGAATGATTAAATAAGCCTAGCAGCAACTTTGTTTGACACTGATTGATAAAGCTGATGTTTTCATTGTGATTTATGAGGGTCGCAATGAAAAAATTTCTAAAAAGCTAAATTCAAAGACACACAACGCATCAGCACAGACCGACCAACTTGTAATAACTAATTAATTACTTAGTCAGGACAAATTTTATGAGTTAGCATTTTACACTTATGAGATCTATAGGTAATTAAGAAGATTAATTTTGAAGTAGAATATAATTAGTAAGATGTAATCAATGAATTAGGATTAAGAAGAAAGCTATGTGAGAAGTAAAATATAATTAATTTTTTGTGAGAAAATTATTTTTTAAGTTTTCTTTTCTTTTCCAGGGAGTTCGAGTTTGAAGATTAACAATCCGTTGCAACCATGCTGTATGGGAAGAGAGAAGGACAAATATTGTGGAAGTGTGGACAAGAATGGGGCAAAGCAATATATTATTTGCCAGAATCCAAAGTTTTCATTCTTTTGGGACATGGTCCACCCTTCACAGTATGGTTGGCATGAAATTTTCTTGGCATTGCGATCTTCACTCCACAAACTTACGATCTAGGCCTTTTATTATTTTTACCCACCAATGCATGCTCATTTTATAATATAATATATATAGGATAATTATTTGAGACACCGTGAGTTTGTAGCTATAATCGGACTAAAAATTGATCATGTATATTTCATTTTTAATTAATTATGTATTTAATATCTAAAATTATTCTCTTAAATAACACATGTAAACCCTTTAACTTTTTCTTTCTCATTTCTTCTCCCTTCCTTTTTCCTTAGCCCTCTCTTTTGTGTCTTTGTTTCCCTTCTTTTAAATCTTCTCTCTTAATTTCCCGTTCGTATATTACTATTTCTTTTAGTTTTTTGGGCATCGACTCGGGCCCTTCTAGCGCCGGCTTCTTCTTTTTTTTCCCAACACCAAAATGATGTCATTTTGGCCCTATTTCTAAAAAAAAGGAACAAAGAATGACAATGATAAAAAAAACATAGGAAATGATTGATTAATTGATGCCACCTCAAGTGGTCGTTACAAATGAGGTTTTATCAGGATTTAAATTTATTTTGCCTCATAAACTCAGGTGCTATTCAAATGGGTAGAATATGCCAAGTAAGGGTCGTTTCTCATTAGGAAGGTTGAAAACAACAAACATAGATGAGGCATGAAATGCATCGAACAATTAATCAAGCTATTAACTATAACATATCATCCTAGATATAAAGCCTTAACCCATAAAAAGATAAATATGAAATAGCAGTAAACTATATAACTCCATTGTATGTTATATAATCAAGACAAATGAGATTCTCAGATAATCATACGCATCAGAAAGGTTATAATAAAATTATCCACTTGAATCAGATTTAATTAACTATACTCATCAAAAAGCATATTGTACAATCAATAGATATAAATCTGTATTACCTTATCAAACAACTATATGAATGGCGCACAACACTCATAGAATCATAAGATAAACATAAGATTAAGAACATAGACTCATATTTGAATGTATCATGCATAAAAACTTGAATTAAGAACAAAGTCTCATCATTACACAATGAATAGAAATCTACATGGGAGAGAAAAGAAGTATAAAAGAACTACTCGCTCATGAGATTGAGTGAAAGCTCCATTCTTCTAAGAGTCAGCAGCTAACTAAACACACAATATGATTTCTAGGATTAACTATATTGGGCGGCTAGGGTAGTGAGAATACAAGAGTATTTATAGGCAAAGTAGAGCTAGGGTTAGCTAGGATTGTAAATGACTTAGATTTCCTTGAGGGTGGCCGGCCTTGTTGAGCAAGTAGTGATATATAGGTCCCCATGTAAGCACATATGGTTTCCTATGTAACACTTGCATCGACTTGGACTTGTATGATTCATATGGGTAACCATTAACATGACATGGTTAAACACATACTCTTCATGGGCGGCATTAGTCTTCATCTTCTCAAGTTGTCTACTCGGATCTCCATTGATGATCATTCAAACTTTCATTGATAACTTTCATGAGCTTCATCAACACATGATTTACCACATTAAGAAAGTAATTCACCACATCCTTTGGACTATGGTCGAAATTCACCATCTTGAGATCACCTTTTGGGATTCAATCCAATTGTGCTCCAAATAGCTCCATTTTGCTCCATTTTAGACCATATTGCAACTTTCTCTCTAAATAGACCTACAAGTGCAAAACACCCAATTAGAGGGTAAAATAGCATAGAAAACATATCAATTACATGCAAAATAAATACAAAATACATGTAACATCTTGGTCTCATCAGATACCCCCACACTTACCTTTTGCTCGTCCTCGAGCAAACGAGGATAGTATGAACTGTAAAAATATTCTTGTATCTCTACCTTACCTCATGAAAGAACTAATGTAAATGCAACATGCAAATGCAAAAACATGCAAGCTACTTTCGTAAGTGTACGGTGGCATTTAGCATATGGCACAAGCCTTTAAACCTTTAATCGAAGACATCAAAGGAGAAGTTATAGTCTCCTAAGAGCTTACTTAACTAAAACGATACCCACAAACATTTTTGGATATAGACATCATAGAAGCAGTTTCTCAAATGCAATGAAAAAGAAATTTACAATCATAAAGTTAGCAAAGACAATAAATTCAAAACAACTCAACAAGTATATCTCTAAATCATTTAATTAGCACAAAACAGTTTTCAATCAATCTTAAGCAATCTCGAAATTCAACCTAAAAGTAACAAGTAAAAGCAATCTTCTCATCATACTTGAATGATTCATCACAATTAACCATAAAACTTGTACTTCCATCCTATTGATCAGACAAAATAATCACCACCAAAGATAACCAATACACTCATGGGTGAAAACAAGTATTAAAGAAAGAAAAAGGGTGAAAGAAAAGTATATGTATATGGGCTGTTTTATAGGCTACTAGCCCATCAATTGGTTCTTTTATGCTTTCTTGCATACTTTTCCTTAACTTTAGTATTACATCCTCTAAATAGTGCCCTTTCTTTTGATTTTGTATAATTTGCTTGACACTATCACTTGTTTTGCACACTTCTGTTTTTGGTGCTTATTTTTTCTAGAGAGACAATACTTCTTTACATCTAAACCATGCCTCTTATCCTCTCTTTTTTTTCCTTATTACTCCTTTTTTAGAGTGACAACTATGGAAAGATCAGAAGTATCCTCTTTTCCTCTATATATCTCAATATACATCCCCCACACTTACTCTTTTGTCTCATTTTATCAAGAACCAAAGAATATTTAAGTAGGAATTGGGTTCATCGAAAAAAATGAGTTCTAAAGGAATAAGGGTATATGAATGAAGAACAAAGGGGATCTTTGTTTGTTTTCTTTCGACTCAGATTTGGCTGTGATACAAGTTAAAGGAAGTAAAATCATTTGAATCATTCTTATACTCAAAATTACTTCTAACATGGTAAATTTTGGTTAAAAGTTTCAATTACTCAAAATACCATGCAAAAAGTTTCATACTTTTCATCATTTTCATCAATATACTTGGAATACTATTGAAAAAATTGTAATCACTTTTCAATCATGCAAAATCTATTCGAAAATAGTTTAAGAATTGTCATCTATTAGTCTTGACTCTTAAGATCTACAACTATAAGATTACCCCCCCCCCCCCCAACTTACATTACACATTGTCCTCAATGTGTGACAAGCATAAATGAAAGCATGGCAATGTAGAAACATGGGTGGTTAAACAATCATGCAAATTCATAACAAAATAATCATAACATATGCAAAACAACATATTAAAACACATATAAAGGCAATTTCAGTCGACTAAAACAGCATCCTTAGTCAATTGAAATGCATTCATTCATCATAATCATGTATTGCATACATCAATCAAAAGATCAAACTTGCATAAAAGAAATAATCACTAGATCTTTTTAAACACTAAAATGATATGCAAAATAAAAGATAAAATCAAAATTAACTAAAACAAAACTAATAATGCAATCCTAAATTCAAATCAAAACAAGAAATGTTAATAACAATTCAATAGATAAGGCAATTAAAATCATAAGGAAATGGGATAGAAAGGCTTATTGATTGGGTGAGCTATCATCATCCACTCAATGTGCTATTCTTCTCAATCCATTGTATCCTTGACAATCATGTTATGGTCTTGAATGTTACCTAACAAATTCACAATAAGAAAATTAGTCCATAGGGTGAAAAAAATAGCAAAATCTTGCAAAACAAAGAGAACTAAGTGTCTCGAATGATCCTTGGGATGTTAAATATGTCTTAGGAGAGACTTTGTGCTTCTCCTAAGCATAATAGAGGCTGTTGAAATGTGTCCAAGGTGGCTGTTATGCAAAGTGTAATGCTATGGTGTCATCTTGAGCTTTATTTGCTTTCACAAGTGAGAATTCGGCACACATCTCTTGTATGCTTCCTTCGGCCTTCATGTGCTTGGTCAAGTTATCCATTTAAGTGAGAATAGGACTCGATGGAAGAAGTTTGAAGTCCTCAAGTCATGCGCATTCATGCGTGGCTTGGTGGAGATGAAGTGGTTAACCATGTGTTTCATGTAGTGAACCACATGAAAAATTTCTTCATGTTTCTCACTTTTCTTGAAAGTTGATGATCTAAAACACTTAACAAACACATTAAAATAGTTCACATGTCATAAAAGAAATTCAAGAGTGAAGAATTAAAAAGAGAAATTGAAATTCTTCCCTTTTTATTACCCTTGGTCGAAATCTTGGTGTAGAACTTGGTTGACTCTATGGTTAGTGATGGGTTGTCTCCCATAAGCGCCTTTCTTTAGTGTCTTTGCCTAGACTTAGCCTTAAAATGTTGTTAATCCTTAGTTATGGAGAGTGCTTCGAGTCTTCCTTAAAGAAGTGGACATTTGTCGTCCTGAATCATCATTGTAAGCATATTTTCTAATTAATTCATGATGAAAATATGAACACACCTTTAGGGTTGGATCTTTTATCCCGAATAAATCAACCATATACAGTTATAAACAAGAATATTAGACAACATACCTTTGTCCACAGGTTTTGCAGAAAATCTTGAACAAGATGATTTTCCCCTTTCTGCCTTCAACTCTTATGGTTTCTCTGATGGATGAGAAAACCCTAGCCTCAAGTATTTTTTTGATCTTATCAAGAGAAAGGAGAGGGTTCATCCCTTTATATAATAAACCCTTTAGGTCTTAACCCTAATAGGATTCTTAAATCCTTATAGACCTCTTTAAGGCCTTGTCTAACTAGGATTTTAAGTCCATCAATTAAAACCCATAAATAACAAGGAAAGCCCAAAGTTATATGGGGCAAACCAATTAAATAAATCCAACAATCTCCCACTTGGCTCATACAATGACTTGAAGATTCAATATACCTTAAGTGCGCGTTTTATATTGACATTCACAAGTCATATTATTCCTTTGATTGAACTGAGTTAATTGGATCATGGCGGTCACAAGTCTAAGAACGACTTGATCCCTTCCATGTATCACATAATTAACCCAACTCAAAATGGCCTTTATGGAGTATAACCATAATCGAGGGAAAACTATAATCCTTAACTTTAATTGTCTTTCAAAGACACAATTTATCATCACACAAACAATTCATGTATATACCATAATGTGGATGACAAGTGATAAGCAGAAATACAAACATAACCTTAATTTAATTCACCAGTGTCATAACAAACCGAGCAAGTATTCTTTCATGTATATATATACATAACAAACTATTATGCTAATAAGGACTTTGTCTATAATGCCCATCCGTTCAACATGGCCAATGAAAGTTTTGAGCTATAATCCTTTAGTTAGCGGATCCGTTATAAAGATTAGTACCAATATGCTCAATAGACACTGTATGTTTCTGCAATTCTTCTTCACAGACAAATACTTTCAAATCCATAATTTTAGCACCTTTCGAGTATTTGTCATTCTTTAAGAAGAAGACTGTTGCGAAATTATCACACAAGATTCTTAGCGGCTTATCTATGCCGTCAACAATTCCAAGATAAAGTTTCGCAACAACAATTCATGAACTGTAGCTTCAAAGCATGCTACAAATTCAGCCATAATGGTGGAAGGAGCGATAACTTACTGCTTTCCACTCTTCCATAATATTGTTCCTCCGGCTAACAGGAACAAGTAACCAAACGTGGATTTCCTTAAGTCCACACATCCGAAATAGTCTAAATCCGAGTAAATTATCATTTCAAGGTGATCTCACCTCTTATATGTGAGCACATAATCTTAGGTGCCTTGTCAGTACCTAAGAACTTTTATTGCAACTTTCAAGTGATTCCTTTCGGGTTTACTTTAATATCGACCAACCACTCATGTAGTAATATACTTACATTTGGTCGAGTACAAGTTCGAACATACATAATACTCCTAACCACTAAAGCATAGGGAATAGTTCATATAGCCTTTCGTTCCAAGTCATTCTTGAAACTAGTCTAGCAGAATATTTTTCCATTCTGAATCTCTCTAACACTTTATCAATGTAGCTCTTCTGAGATAATCCTTAACAATCATTATGATCTATCACGGAATATTTCTATCCCAATCATATAGGATGCCTCACCCATATCTTTCATTCCAAAATGTTAGAGAGATGCATCTTTTCATCATGTAACAAATCAAGCACAATTCACAGCAAGTAAAATGTTGTCAACATATAGCATAATGAACTAGCTCCCACTGACCTTCATGTAGATACATTGAGCAATAATGTTTTCCACAAAACCATATGACTTGATAGTATCAATAAACTTATTAAGATACTATTGTCAGGAAGCTTGTTTCAATCTATATATTGACTTCTTTAACTTACACATCAACTTTTCTTTTCTTGTGGCCGAACAACCTTATGGTTGGTCCATATAATCTTGTTCTTTGAAGTCACCATTTAGAAGGGCGGTCTTTACATCCATTTGGTGAAGCTCTAGAATTTAATGAGCCACCAAAGCCATAACAATTCTCAAAGAGTCCTTTGAAATCGGATAAAAGGTCTCTTTATTCAATGCCATACTATTATAGTGCAATCTTTACGACAAGTCTAGCCTTTTACCTTACTATGTTGCCTTTCGAGTCTTGTTTGGTCTTGAAGACTTATTTACAACCAACTCGTTTTCAACCTTTAAGTAACTTGACTGATTCCTAGACTTTGTTGTCATGCAAAGATTTCAACTCTCCTTTATGGCATCTAACCAGCTTTCAAAACTGTTACATTCAATGGCTTGTCTGAATGAGACTGGATCATTATCAATGCTCAAGTCATGTCACATTCATGCTTAAGTGAGTAAACCACATAAACTGACAAAATAGTTGGTCTTGTTTGCCTTATAGACCTCTTTAATGTCATTTATTGTGGTTTACAACTGTTTGCTCATTATTGACTTGTGCATCATTTAATGGTTCATACTCTACATGTTCCTTATATTTATATGGAACATAAATATCACCTTTATGTTCAATTGTGGGTTCGGTACTTGTTGTTCCAATACATTGTCTAACTATAATAAAACAAGAGGACACAACCTTATGGGAAACACTGGATATAGGGTTTGAATCCCAAAGACTTTAATATCCACCTTTCTTGATTCTCCACTCCCACTGAACTAGCAATTCTTAATGAACCCAATATTACCAGACTCAACCTTTCCTCATACTATCGCTAGGGTAATTAATCTGTAATGCTTTGACTAATCCAGATAGCTAATGAAATAACCATTAATGGTTATTGCATCGAGCTTCTTTTCATGTGGATTTAGTAGTATCCTTAATTCTGCCAAGCAACCCTAAACATGCAGGTGCCTTCAACTAGGTTTCCTTCCGTCCACAATTCATAAGGAGTCTTAGGAATTCGTCTTACTAGGAACCCTATTAAACAGATATGCAACAATATTGCGTGCATCCACAATGTCAAGGGCACCAAAACTATAATTTAATATACTTCTTAACCATATCCATACGAGTCACAAA
>AWWV01012494.1:0-107948 GCA_001974805.1 Corchorus capsularis
ATTGATGTCACATGATCTTTGATGAACTATGACCAATCAACTTCCTTGGTCATTAGCTCACTAATCAAATTCCCAACAATGGACTTTACCATTATATCCAATTGGGGATATCTTTAATTTTCTGAATAAATTCTCATGCATTAACCATTTTGGGCATTGATGGCTTTAACAGTTTATGCCATCATCATTTACATCAAGTTCAATGTTAGCCTATTGGACCTTTCCCAAGTCTCACGATAAGACTTGTCAATAATGTGTCCACCTTAATGGCTACTAGATTTTATCCATTATGGCTAAATCCAAATCCATAATGCCCAGATGAAAACTGGATCTTTACGGACCAATCCTCAAAATTCATTCAATTGAATTTGACAATCCTATTTCCAATATATAACAAATTGTTCTATGCTGCAAACAAAGCTCACCTCTTTTATGCTTTGAGTAACTTTAATGGATTCAAACCAAATACTAACTTTAAATATGTATTTAAAGTTCACCTTTGGGTGATACCTCAAACACATAATCTTTTATGATGCCTACTCAAATATATAATCTTTAATAGACATTTAATCATACTCAAATAAATATGCATATCATCTTTGGATGTACAAACATATTCACCAAGTATGTTAATTTGTCTCTTTAATTTATCACTAATCATAAGCAATGGTTCACCTTTGGGTTACCTCCTAGCAATATAATTAATGAACCTCAATTGTTCATTCCCTTTTAATGGCATCAAAACGTGAACAATTGAAAATTTACAACTAATGTCTATATAACCTATCAAGTTAGGCGACTTTAGTGACTAGCAAACTCACAATACAATAGACATTTATGTTGTGAATATTAATTGGCGAAATAATTTCCTTATAAGTCAAACTATGCCAAACCAACTTGTAATGGTTAAGAACCAACTACGGAATGCCTTTAATATTTGACTTTACTCGCCACATGTCTTTTAATTGTTGCACTACATCAACATGAAAACATAATAATTGAAAAATATAATTGAATGTCTAGATTCTTTTCAAACTAGGCCACTTTGGTGACGAACTAGTTTTTCCTTTCATTAGACACTTAATAATGTATCCTTAATATCCCAAAATCCAAAACTTTACATGGGAAAACAGCACATGTAATTTTTTACCATGATGCATCGCATGATTTTACAAATTAATTGATCCATGATAAATCTTTATAATCATGCGACAAAACATATACACTGATGTTCATGAAGGCAATATATGCAGCAAAAACAAATAGTATATACCTCCTTAATATATTACATAATTATTATATGTAACTAATAATCACAACAATAATATATAATATATTATTCTATGATTATGAAAGCAATCATTCAACCATATTCATCGTGAAACGTGATGATGAACAATGTATTTGCAAAATTAATTTAGCTTTCAAACATAATCATGGCTCATAAAAATTAAGACGGAAATCAAACCAAAACCTTGATGGCAATTTTAATTCATCAAGCACCGAATCAAACCAATTGCAAAATTTAAATCTTTTTCATAGAAAAAATCGTATCGCAAAAAGACTAGTCCACAAATCTTTATGCCAATTACTAATTTAGCTTTCATAGAATCATGGCTTATCAGGAATTGGAAATAATAGTAGATTTATCGGAAATTGGAAAATCGACATAAAAACCCTTCATGCAATTTGTCATCAATAAATTACATATTCATCATTCGATAAATCTACAACCATACATATCGATATATATTAACGAAGCGGAAGCATTAAATCCTTAATGTGTTCTTTAAACTTTGAAGAACACGAATATAATTCATCACTTTAATGGTAATTTTTCGGATTTATAACCAAGCTCTTGATACCAATTGTAAGCATATTTTCTAATTAATCCATGATGAAATATGAACACACCTTTAGGGTTGGATCTTTTATCCCGAATAAATCAACCATATACAATTATAAACAAGAATATTAGACAACATACCTTTGTCCACAGGTTTTGCAGAAAATCTTGAACAAGATGATTTTCCCCTTTCTGCCTTCAACTCTTATGGTTTCTCTGATGGATGAGAAAACCCTAGCCGTCAAGTATTTTTCTGATCTTATCAAGAGAAAGGAGAGGGTTCATCCCTTTATATAATAAACCCTTTAGGTCCTAACCCTAATAGGATTCTTAAATCCTTATGGACCTCTTTAAGGCCTTGTCTAACTAGAATTTTAAGTCCATCAATTAAAACTCATTAATAACAAGGAAAACCCAAAGTTATATGGGCCAAACCAATTAAATAAATCCAACATCATCATCTTCCACTTTCAGAACATAAATATCAACAGGAAATACTAGATGTTGTACTCTTATTAGCACATTCTCCAATACTCCTTCAGGAAAACAAAGTGATCTATCAACAAGTTGTAAAACAACATCAGTTTTCCTTAACTTACCAAGTTTCATGCTAGAATATGTAGAATATGGCATAACACTAAGTGCAGCACCTAAGTCAAGCATAGCATGATGTATTATCTTTCTTTGAATTTGAATAATTGCATAGACATTTTCTCCTACACTTACTTTTCCTTCCAACTTATTCTTCTTTTGTGTACATAGCTCTTTAAGAAATTTTGCAAATTTAGGAATTTGTTGGATAGCATCAAGTAAAGGAATATTTACCTCTACCTTGCTAATGGTGTCGAAAATTTCTTGATCGAAGTTAAGCAACCTTCAAACCTTTCATTTAAATGGATCATTGGGATCGACCTCCTTTGGATAAGTAGGAGTGACTTGTGGATCCTTCAGTTCCTTCTAAGGAAGAATATTTTAATTCTTTTATAATATTCATTAATTGATATATTATATAATCTTTTATTCAAGATAAACTCTGTACCAATTTTAATCTCAACCAACCTCTTCAACATTGACATGATTACTTCTTGATAAGACCAAATTTAGTTGATAATATTTGTATTTTCATGACCATTTGGACCCATTATTTAAGATTATGAAGATTTGGAGCAATTTTGGATAAATTTGTAGAAATTACCGATTTTGGCCATTTTTAGCCCAGTAGGCCCATTTGAGTCCATCTAGCCCTGAAGGGTGCTCGAATCATTGGAGATCCAAATCTGATTTCTCTAGACCCAATTCGCATTTCTTAAAGCCCAAATAAGTATTTCAAGCCCAATCAGCAATTATGATGCAGTAAATAATTGATGATGGAGAAATTCCAAATCCTAGTCAAAGGAGGATTCACAAGTGCAGTTTTGATAGAAAAATCATATCTTTTGATCCAGAACTCACAAAAATGCAAATAATATACCGTGGGAAAATTGACTTCAAGATCTACAACTTTTCTTTTGACCTCGAGAGCTAATTCTGTTGGAAAGAATGTCGATTTTGCCCTTGAATATTTCTGGACAGATTTGACCAACTATCCAAACGACTTGAGGAATGCTTAAACCGACTTGAACTTTTCTTGGACGGGATTTACAATTGTAATTGATGATGTGGAGCGTTCTAGTTGGCCACTGAAGATGCTAATTAATGATGATCTACTTCAACCAATCAAAACTCATTCCTTGGAGACAAAGTTGATGTAATTCCTAGTTAGAGTAGGATTAGAATATAGATGTCTATCTTACCCTTGTTGCCACCTCATCCAAGAGCTGGTATTGTTTGTCATGAGGGTAGGATGTGTCTTAGGTTTGCCTATAAATACGTAAGATTATCTTAGGATTTGTCATAACTGATAATTACAGAACACAAGAGCTAGTCGACTAAGGAGATTTCCTTAGTTGAGTCAACATCTTTAGGGTTCTATACCCTTGTCGTTTTCTTCTCTTCAAGTTTGTAAGTATGTCTCTCATGATTGCTTCAATCATGAGTGAGTAGTTTCTTTAATACTTTTCCCCTTTGAACCCTTGAGTTATGAATTAATTATTTTACACCTAAGATGAGATCTTGTGCTTTAATTCTTTATCAATTGATTGATGAATTGATGATAATCTATTATGCATATATGTCGACTTGTCTATGTATGTATAATTGGCTGGATTTGATTTAATGATTTAATCTCTTTGATAAACAAGTTTTCATGCTTAACTCTGGATTTGTTGTCTAGATTTTGGTTAATTGATTGTTTAGGAGTGCATGCCTAATTAGTTAATTAATTAGATCTCTGCTAGATTAGATTTGGTGAATAGCTAGTAATTGAATCTAATTGTTAGTAGCATGATTTGATATATTCAACGAATAAGTGGTAATTAAAGTATTAAATTGGGTTCTGTGTTGATCTTATGTTGTGATGAATAGTAATCATTAGCCTAAGTTTGGTTTATCTATTGTTCTTAATGCTTTATTGGGTGCTTAAATTGGTGAATAACTAGTAGCTAATTTGGTAATTGATAAAAGATGTTTGATTAGGAATAATTAGTACTAATTCGATTTATAATTGAAAATAGATTAGGATGAAGAAGAATAACTAGTATTATGATTCCTTGTCAAAGAGCTGTTTATGGTGCTTAATAATTGATATATTTTGATCTATGATCCATGGTGTTTATAATTAATTTGTGCTTAAATGGGGATAAGTGAGGAAGTATTGCCTTTATCCTACTGTTTTCTATTTAATTGCTTTCTTTTAAGGTTGTCACGAATAGCTCACAACCCTATTGCTTTCTTTATAATTTGTTGCTTTGAACCTATTTTTTTTCTTAGTTGCTTTGCTACAGTTAATTTAGATTGTTTCTTCTCTGTGTGATCGACCCTGACTTGCCCTATCTATTTGTTAGAGAGAGTTTGTTAGGTTTTTATTTTATGATTGTTTGACGACAGCAATCACTTCTTATTTCTTTTGTCTAAATTTATGTTCTTTCATTACATCAATTAAAATTATAAATTAATTAATAATATAAGTATCCATAAAAATGAAAGTAGAATTACAACCCTTATCGGTGAGATTATTCGTGTGGTAGTAAAACCTAACATAAAAATTGTCAAGAAATTAAATAATAATTATTATTTATTCATTATGTAAAAAAACAAATTACTAATTATAAATTTATCATAAATTATTTATATAATTGATTTACTACTTATTCATATAATTATTGTTCATATAATGAAGTTTAGCAATTAAATCATAATAGGTAAAATTATAACAATAATATAAATTTTATTGAATAAATGATAATTTAGAATGGTTAAAATTATAATAATGTGGATTTTACTGAATAAAGCATAATTTTAGTTTATAGTATTCTTACGTCATTCGGGTTAATTTCTCGAGTCATTCGGGTTACGAGTTTGTCGGGTCTGGATATTGTTTACTTTTTCTGGTCAAATTAGATTCAACCGGGTTAGGCGGGTTATCAAGTTTGGATCAGGTTTTGACAGCTTTACTTATAACTAATTTCAATTATTATTTAAAGTTTCTTTTAATTTAAACACGATGGCTCATGCGCAGTGCACGTGGAAGTGAAGACTGGTTTATCATAAAATGTACCACCTATTATATATTTATATATATTCTTGGGTTCAATCACACTAAAAATTGGGCTTAATGAATGTACCCTTAAAATTGGCTACAACCTAGAGGTAAAAATCAATTCTCCTAACCATAAAATTATGAAAAACGTATAAAGTTCAACAGCAAACACACATACACACATGTACTTTATAATCATTGGTCACATGTGATAAGACAGAAATAAGATAGTTATCTCTATTCTTTAAAAAAGTTTGGCTTGAGCCTTTAGTAAATTTATTAAAGGATGGAAATTATATATAGTTAGTATAGTATATAATAACAATAATAATAGTAATAATAATAATAATAATAATAATAATAATAATATAGCTTATAAAACCAATATTAGTATACATATATTTAATAATTTATTTTTAGAATTAGATTTGATAGTTTAGTATATATACATTTTTAATCTAGTTTTATCATAACAAACTTGAAATTCAGATATTTAAAGTGTTTGATGCCAAAAGTATTAGGGTTTTTACCCTTGTTTCTTCTATGCAAAAGTGGGGAATTGATATCTAAATATCATATTGCAATTGTTCCAAAATAAGGAAATTTACTAAGAACACTAGGAAATTACAAAGGGTTTGAGATTCAATGATCTCGGATGCTTGATTACAAGAGTTTGAAAGAGATTCTAAGTTAAGGGAACTACTTTTAATTTGCAAAGCTATTCTAATTCTAAGGGTTACTTCTAAAATTCTAGATAACTATGATAATTTCTTGACTTCTTGTCTTTGATGAATTTGCCAACCTCTTGGACATAAGAAAAACTCTTATTAATACTGTCCAAATTAGTGGTTAATTAACCACTCATCCGAAATTAATTCAGCATGTGAATTGCATTTAGTTAGTTCTCATTTTACGTGGAAATAACCGGCCATTAACTCACTTTTTTTTGGTACCCCATTTGGTATCCAGGGCTTTGCCCTGACTAATGCGGATCCGACCCGCATCGCGCATCTAATTATGGTTGGTGAGTCTACCAACGGGGTTATGGTGGGTGAGTCTACCAATGGGGGCAGCTGCATAGGCAAGGTCTCAAACCTGAGACCTGCTTAAGCTGAAACAAGTCGTTTACCCCTTGATCCAACCCTTCGTTGGTGGCCATTAACTCACTTAATTAACCATAATTAACTCCCTAATTAACTACTAAGGCCTTATCATCTTATAAGTCCATTAGTAATTAAATCCAAGTCAAAAAAATACATTTGGATTACTCTCCAAAAGGCCAAATATATTACGTCCGGTCCTAATACTTAATTTTCAACCTAACAAAAGTATTTTTTTTATTTGGGTAATTATTTGATACACCGGCGGTGTAAATTTTGGACTCCACAAGCAGGTTGTGGAGTTGACACATGTCCATTTTTTTAGTTAATTAAGTTTTAAATATTTCAATCTAATCCCTAGAGGACACCCTTCAGGACCCGCTTGTGTAATCTGCTAAACTCCACTGACGGTGTATTGTATAATTTGCCTTTTTGTTTTTCATTTTTTTTAAAAAGTGATTAAGGTTCCACTTCAAAACCAAAACAAACTCAAATCGTTTCGGAATCGAAACCAAACCTTAATAACAAAGTTTAGATTCCTACCAATAGGGGGTTGATTCAAGTGGTTTGGCACTTGTCTTCTTAAGTAAGGTCTCGAGTTCGAGTCTTGTAAATGGAGAAAACCATTGTTGGGAGAGTTTTACCCTCATAGCATACCAACCCGGCTCGAACAAAGTTAACTTGTAAATAAAAAAAATAAAAACGGCAACAATGATTCAAAACTTGAATTACAAGAGATAATGAGAGAAGTGAAAGAAAATAGGGTGGGGATGGTGTTTGCCAAGATGCTTAAATAGACAGGGACGGAGCCAGAAATTTTGTTTTGGGGAGGCGAAAGTCCTATAAGATATTATAGTGAAAATTGGTTTTAGTAAACAACATAACACTTATAATACTATATACTATTGTATGAAATATCATAATACAATAAATTTCATCATAACTTTGATGATTTTTCTATCCTACAAAAGTTTTCTAAGTATTTCTATATCAAAATCGAAATTTTCAATAAATTTCATATATGAAATCTTCATTTTAGTTGAGATGACTAAAAATTATAATTAATTTATTCGAACAAAACCTCGAGTTTCAAACTTCCTTTCACTACCTCTTTTATATGCAAAAAAGAAAATTCTTATAATTTTTTTATATACTAATAACTAAAATTTACTATATGAAAAAGTTTAAACATTAAACATAATGTTGTAAAATTAAAGAAGAACACCAAGAACAAATAGAGAGAAAAGAGAGAGAATTTCTATTATTCAGAGAGAGGAGAATACAGAAATCTGAAGTGTATGTAAAATGGCCTAGGAGACTCCTTTTATATAGTGGAGTAGATCCCCTTTACATTTAATGCTAATCTACTTTACTTGCAAGCAAAGTAACATTTAATGTTAATCTGCTTTACTTGCAAGCAAAGTAAAATCTAACGGTCTAGGATGCTCCAGGAACCTTCCAGGTAATTTCCTTGATTCTCTCATTAATGATTGATTCTCTCTAAAACCCAAATGGGCCTAAGTGGTGGGAAGTCCAATACGTTAATAATTATCCATTCATAACACTCCCCCTTGGACAGAATACCACTTTAAACTGACTTATTAACTGCCTCGTTAAAAACCTTAAGCTGGAAAACCCAATGGGACAAAACCAGACATAAGGGAAAAAGAGTACAACATATCAAGCCTATTTGTCTTCTGGACAAATATTACATGTGCTCTTTATTGCCTCATTAAAAACCTTTAGTCGGAAAACCCAATGGGACAAAACCGAACAAAAGGGAAAAAGAGTGCAATGCACATAAACTCATAATCGCTCCCCCTGAATTAAAACAATTACCACTTCTGGGGTATCAAATCATTTCCATTTCTGGAAATCAATATTGCATGGTACTAACTCGCCTCATACCAATGCCATAAACTAGTTTCTCAAATGTTGATGTTGGCAATGATTTGGTAAACAAATCTGCAAGATTATCGGTAGACCGAATTTGTTTAACATAAACTTGTCGACTTTCTTGGAGTTCATGAGTGTAGAAAAATTTTGTCGAGATGTGCTTGGTCCTATCACCTTTAATATATCCTCCCCTAACTTGTGCAACACAAGCAGCAATATCTTCATAGATAATAGTGGGAGAGTTTTCAACCGGTTTTATTCCACATGTGTTTTGGATATGGGCTATAATGGATCTTAACCAAACACACTCTCTTCCAACCTCATAGAGGGAAATAATTTCAGAGTGGTTGGAAGAAGTAGTTACTAGCGTTTGCTTAGTAGAACGCCAAGAAATGGCTGTGCCATTATAGCAAAACAAGTAACCGGTTTGAGAGCGAGCCTTATGCGGATCAGATTGATATCCAGCATCAGCATATCCTACTAAACCGGAGTTAGTAGCTTTCTTGGAATAATATAACCCCAAATCTATGGTTCCACGGAGATAACGAAAAATATGTTTAATTCCATTCCAATGTCTCCGTGTTGGCTCAGAACTAAAACGTGCCAACAAATTTACCGCAAAAGCGATATCAGGTCTCGTGCATTGTGCCAAATACATAAGTCCCCGATAGCATTGAGGTATGGTACTTCAGGACCAAGTATTTCCTCATCATCTTGCTTAGGACGAAACGGGTCCTTTTGGGGATCAAGAGACCTTACAATCATAGGGGTGCTCAAACGATGAGCCTTGTCCATGTTAAAGCGTTTAAGTAACTTTTCAGTGTATGCTGACTAATGGACAAGTATACCATGTTTTTTTATGCTCAAGCTCTAGACCAAGGCATAATTTGGTTTTACCCAAATCCTTAACCTCAAACTCCTTTTTCAAATATTCAGCAGCTTTTGATAACTCTTCAGGAGTTCCAATTATGTTCATATCGTCGACATAAACTGCTATTATAGCAAATCCGGTTTCAGATTTCTTAATGAACACGCATGGGCAAATGGGATCATTCATGTACCCTTCCCTTGTTAGGTACTCGCTTAAGCGTTGATACCACATGCGACCGGATTGCTTTAACCCATATAAAGATCTTTGCAACTTTATTGAGAATAAGTTGCGGGGAGTGTATGCTTCAGACATTTTGAATCCCTCAGGAATTTTCATATAGATATCGGAATCTAATGAACCGTATAAGTATGCTGTCACGACGTCCATAAGACGCATTTCTAAATTATCTTTAACTACCCAACTTATGAGAAAACGAAAAGTAATTGTATCCATCACAGGTGAATACGTTTCATAATAATCTATCCCAGGTCTCTGAGAGAATCCTTGGGCTACGAGTCGGGCTTTATACCTTACGACCTCGTTTTTCTCATTTCGTTTTCAGACAAAGACCCATTTGAATCCAACGGGCTTTACATTGTCAGGGGTTTTAGTAATGGGTCCAAAAACTTCACGTTTGGCAAGGGAAGTCAATTCAGCTTGGATTGCTTCCTCCCATTTAGGCCAATCTTGCCTTTGACGACATTCGGTAATTGACCGAAGTTCATAATCATCATTCATAATTTCATGAGCAACTGTGAGAGCAAATGCTTCATTGATGATTATCTCATTCCGATCCCACATTTCATTACAATAGTTCATAGGAATTTCAGTATTTCCGGGATTGGTGATCTTTTCATGGGTTTGTGCCTCTTCAGGGGCAATATGCTCTCTTTCAACAGGATTTTGAGCCACTTCATGGGCAATTCCTTTTCCTCGAGAAAGATCAATAAGCTCATCTGGAGTAGATTCAGGATTCCTCCCCCTTCTTTTTCGAGGAACAGTGTCCTTTGATCCCATTGGTCTACCACGCTTCAGGCGTGGGCCACTTTGATCCATTTCGGTTTGTTCTACAGGAACATCTATCCTAGTTGGAACATTTGCAGCTGGAATATGAGACTTTGTAACTCTAGCAGTCTCATTAAATGCATTAGGCATTTTGTTTGCAATTTCTTGTAAATGGATCAAGCGTCGCACCTCATTTTCACATTCAGGTGTTCTTGGGTCTAGATGAGACAGGTTTTTCTCGTTCCATGAGAAAGTTTCAACCTTTTTGTGCTTTCCATCTGTGGAAGCCTTTGGTGTCCCAAGTGATGGGAACACAGTCTCATCAAAGTGACAATCCGCAAATCTAGCGGTAAAAACATCACCCGTCAATGGTTCAAGGAACCTAATTATAGATGGTGAATCAAACCCAACGTAAATGCCTAAACGGCGTTGGAGACCCATTTTAGTCCTTTGCGGTGGTGCTATAGGCACCTGCACCGCGCAACCAAAGGTGCGAAGATGTGAAACATCTGGCTCATGGCCCAAGATTAATTGAAGGGGGGAATATTGATGAGAAGTAGTGGGGCGCAATTTAATCAGTGCCGCAGCATGCAAAACAGCATGACCCCATGCTGAGGAAGGGAGCTTTGTTCTCATCAACAAAGTCCTAGCAATATTTGGATGCATTTTATCAAGGATTCCGCTAATCCATTTTGTGTATGACCATGGGCGACAGGGTGTTCAACTTCGATTTCAAGAGAAGCACAATATTCATCGAAGCTTTTAGATGTGAACTCGCCCGCATTATCCATCCTTATGCTCCTGATTTGATAATCAGGGAAATGTGCTCGAAGCTTAATGATCTGCGCAAGTAAACGTGCAAATGCGACGTTGCGCATAGGTAATAGGCAAACATGGGACCATCTACAGGATGCGTCCATTAATACCATAAAATATCGAAATGGTCCAGTTGCAGGCTGTATTGACCCACAAATATCTCCTTGAATTCTCTGCAAGAATGATGGGGATTCAAAATCAATTTGTAATAGAAGGTTTAATAACGAGCTTTCCTTGTGAACAAGATTCACAAATATAATCCTTGGACAACAAGACTTTTGAGTCTTTTAAAAGATGTCCTCTAGTGTTTTTGATGATTTTACGCATCCTCGTAGCACCTGGATGACCAAGGCGATCATGCCAAAGTCCGAACTCATCAAGGTTCACTAATTTCCAGGGTATTGTTGCATACGATTCCATAGCTCGTATAGTGAATAAGTATAATCCCATTTTAGAAGCTTCCAGCTTCTCATGGATGGTCTTTTGGCCCATCTTATGAGATATAATGCAGAGATAATCTTTATCCAGTTCACTAACTGTTTCAAGATGGTACCCATTACGGCGTACATCTTTATAGCTAAGTAGATTTCTGCTTGATCTACCACTTAATAATGCATCTTCAAGATGCAAAACAGTGCCATTTGGCAAAATAATTGTGGCATTCCCATAGCCATCTATAATATTAGCAGGACCAGATATGGTATTGACATTTGCCTTGCACAATGTCACGCTTGAGAAAAAGTCTTTGCTACGTAAAATAGTATGTGTCGTAGCACTATCAAGCAAACATACATGTTCCTTTTTCTCAATAATTCTCATTTGCACTTATGTTTAACAACTTCAGGTGTCAAATGGCAAAAACATAAATTAGTAATATGATCAAAATTTACTCAATAAGTAGAGAATAAAATTCATAACTTTATTGATAATCATATTCAAATCTTCTTTAGGAACATAGTCACCTAAGGGTGAATACATATAAAAGCATAAGGAAATATAAAATTTCTAAGTCTGGACTTTTTTCCACCATTCTGGTGACTTGTCATGATCTCCAATGAAACCAGAGACTTCATAACCTTTTGCTTTGAAGACATCATTAGACTTTTCATTGGTCAAATTAGCATTGACTTCAATATCAGTCAAAGTTTTGTCATTCTCAATGGCATGGGTTTCAAGACGTTTGCCTTGTCCCTGTTGAGATGCCTTATATAAATCAGCCAAGTGTTGTGCCGTACGACAGGCACGTGCCTAGTGTCCAGTCATCCCACAGCGGTTGCAAGAGCCATCATTTTTGCGATTGTGGTTACTATTACCATTCTTCTTCATAGGCTGCTTCCCTTTGAAGTTATTTTGGGGAGCCTTGTGGATGGGCTTTTCACCACCCTTCTTGGGATAATTCCCATGCCTATGCTCACGGCCTCTAGGACGGTTCTTATTTACAGCGGCATTTGCTTCAGGAAGTGCCTTAGAACCAGCAGGCCTAGCTCATGGTTTTTGAGCAGCAACTCATTTGTTTGCTTAGCTGTCAACAGGACAGCTATCAATTCTGAGTACGTCTTGAATTGACGTTGTCGATATTGTTGCTGTAGAACAATATTAGAAGCATGGAATGTAGAGAATGTCTTCTCCAGAAGATCAGTCTCGGTGAGTTTAACACCACAAAGTTCAAGCCTTGACAAAATGTCAAAAAAAGCCGAGTTGTACTCGGAGACAGACTTGAAATCTTGCAACCTTAGATTCTGCCAATCATACTGAGCTCGAGGGAGGATAACAGTCTTGGTATGATCATACCTATCTCTCAACCTCGTCCACAAAGTGGAAGAATCACGAACAGATAAATATTGAGTCTTCAAGCTATCACTGAGATGACGACGAATGAATATCAAGGCATTCGCCTTTTCTTTGTCATCAGCTTTTCCATTTTCAATAATAGTCTCAGCCAGACCTTGTCCTTGAAGGTGCAATTCGATGTCGAGGCACCAGGACATGTAGTTACTTCCAGTAACATCCAAAATTTGGAATTTGGGTTTCTCGATATTTGCCATATCCCTATATGAAATAATTCAAAAGAATTAGTATTTGAAGTTGTACTAAAATCACACTAGGTAAATTCCCAGGAAAGATGGAGGAGTCACAGACGGTCTCTCTTAAAATCCATCTCCTTAGACAGAATTTGCCTAAACATGTAACTTTAGTAAAACAAATACCAAATTGACAACTTCAGGTGTCAACAATAATAAAAATGGCAATAATTCCAATCTTAGGATGACAACTTCTGGTGTCAATAATTTCCTCAGCATGACAACTTCTAGTGTCAAGATAATAATTTGATATGACAACTTCTGGTGTCAATCATTTTCAACATGACAACTTTTGGTGTCAAGATAATAATTTGATATGACAACTTCTGATGTCAATCATTTTCAACATGACAACTTCTGGTGTCAAGATAATAATTTCATATGGCAACTTCAGGTGCCAATGTCAAGATAATAATTTCATATGGCAACTTCTGGTGCCAATTAAATTGAAAAATAAAAATAAAAGAAGGAGTAGAAGTAGAACAAAATAAAAATTGAAATTCGAAAAATATAAGATCTAACCTGAACAGAAGATAAGTAGCTAGAGCTTTCGTGCTGATAACGTGTTGTAAAATTAAAGAAGAACACCAAGAACAAATAGAGAGAAAAGAGATAATTTCTATTATTCAGAGAGAGGAGAATACAGAAATCTGAAGTGTATGTAAAATGGCCTAGGAGACTCCTTTTATATAGTGGAGTAGATCCCCTTTACATTTAATGCTAATCTACTTTACTTGCAAGCAAAGTAACACTTAATGCTAATCTGCTTTACTTGCAAGCAAAGTAAAATCTAACGGTCTAGGATGCTCCAGGAACCTTCCAGGTAATTTCCTTGATTCTCTCATTAATGATTGATTCTCTCTAAAACCCAAATGGGCCTAAGTGATGGGAAGTCCGTTAATAATTATCCGTTCATAACACATAAAGATAATAAACAAAGTAAAAAATAAATTTAATATCAGGTTGCAAAACCGACATACAATTTGAACGTGAGATCATAAAACTTTGGGGGACATGCATATGCATATACCACCACTTTAGACAAAAACTCAAGTGTCTCCATGCTTCTAGTTAAACTCCTAATATATGTAGTTAGACTAATTGATTAATTTGAATTACTCTAAAGTATATAAACTAATTCTATATAGTTAGATTGATAATTAATAGTTTAATATACTAATACAAATAATTAATGGTCATTTAAGTATAAAATGAATCAAAATTCTATAATCATGTTCATAAATGAAAATTATGGAGTATTATTTTGGGGGGGGGGGGGGCAAAGCTTAAGTTTAATAGAGTTGTATAATAATAATAACATATCTATATATAGGTTTTCGGGAATTTTTTTTTTTTGGGGGCCGCCACCCCCTAGCTCCTTCCCTGTAAAATAGAGGAGTATAAGTTAGTGCCCGGCAATTATTTCAAGTGGGGAACAAATTCTTCAAATAGTGGTCCATATATACCCTCGATATATTCAAGTTTGTTGCATGTCTCTCCATCTGTATGTTTTGATACTGTCAAAGCCTTCCTTGAATTGGTACTACTCCAATACTTCATTAAAATTCCATCAGTCCGATATTTGTAGTCGAGCCAATATATACATTATTAAAAATATCTTTATTGAATTCATATTTCCATTAATAGTGGAAGACTCTCCATTCTCCAAATTGTAACTCTTCACCTTATTATTTTGAAATCCAATTTTCTAAAATGGCAAAACACTTTTACTTTTTTACCCTTTCATTTAAAGACTAAATTTTTCGCTAAAAGTACATAATTGGTCCCTGTACTTAGAGGCTTTGTACAATTTGGTCCCTTCATCCCACATTTCAGCAATTTAGTCATTATGATGAAGAATTCAGATTAATTAAGGTTCTGTTTGTTGTGGCTTTTGGCACGTTTGGAGCTTCGAAACGTGCAAAACGCCACAAAAGCCACATTTGGTGTATTTCAATTTTGGGAACAGTTGCGTATGTGGCAACCATTTCACTGTCCAAAAAACATAAGTTTCAACTGCTAATATTTTAGAGCTTTGGGGGCGTTGGGTCTGTGACATTCTTTTTTATTTTCCACATCTGCCATTCCTTTTTTTTCCTTCTTACAATTATTCTATCTGTTTCAAAAGCTTTTGGCTTTTTTTTTTTTGTAATTTCTTTTTTCTCTTGTATATATCATGCCACCTTTAAGCTAGTATTATCTAATATTAATATTTTGTTGAATAATAATATTTAAAATTAAAAAGTACTAACATCTAAATTATTTTACATTTAAGTATTTATTTAATAATAATTTATTTAATTATTTTACATTTTACATAAAGAAGTAAATAATAACAAAAATTTAGTAATTAAAATGTGGGTAACTAATTATAAATTGAGTATTTTAATTATTAAATATATAAATAAATATAATATAGTATATAATGTATTATATATTTTTTAAAACTAATATCCTTAATGGTCATTTAACATTCTCATTTCACTCTCACCATTGTTTTCACCAAACACATAATTTCTCACCGCTGGTTAAGTTTTCAAAGCTACAATTATAATCTCACATGTACAGTAATCTCACAGCTATACCAAACAGAGTCTAAGTCACTCACGTCAGTTACCATCCATTGCACCTTCAAATTCGCTGACGTGGCAGTGACGTCGTCAACATTTTGTGATACGAGCACAAAGTCTAGCCCATGATCAAGTGACCCAAGAGCCAAATACCTAAAGCTAATAGTTTTTGGTTTAATTTGATAATAGGCTTTATCAAGCCCATGGTTGTATTTAGATTCAGAAATTATGCCTTAGCTATATATATGTGATGTAACGAGAATGAATGAATCAAGAAGAAAATTTTCCTTTGCCTAATTGTCTTTATTTCTATTCTTTGCCCCTCTATTCTCTCCTTACCTGGTCTTTTACTCTGTTTTTCTTTCATTGTCACAACCGGTTCCCATCATTGGTGCGCCGAAGTACTACAACAGATTTTCTTCCCTGATGGAATGGTGGAGAAGATTACCATACTTTTAGAGGTCATTGGTTTTCAAGCTCTTATCGAGTTTCACCATCACCATAGTGCTATGACAGCTAGAAATTCTCTTCACGGTCATCCTATATGTGACAATTGTTGTTGGCTTGATATCAAATTTTCACAGCCTCCTATCCTTGCCCTATCCCTTCCCACCAACAAGGAAAATTTTACTCAAATCATCGATCAATGCATATCCAATATCAATAGCGTTATACACCAATCCAATATCAATTTATCTATACACTGATTTTGTGAAGCTTATGTTGCCGGCCTAGAGGAAGAATCTGATCTGACTAAGAGTGAAGAAGATTCGGTCAATCAAGGGTTCATTGAAGACAAAGTCAAAATTAAAGTTAAACCAGATTTGAAGAATACCAACAACAAAGCTGAATCTGATGAGGAACACATTACAACTCTGGAAGATTTTTCATTAGTTAACTCAAAGCCTGTTGGAGAAATTGACCAAAATATTCCCATTGAAACACTATCTGCAAATTTTTATGATTGCTTGTAGTCAAAAAAGTTCAAGGATTTGGTGGACGAGCTACGACAAGCCACGACGACACTTCTTTTGGATGTTTTCATCGAATTTCGCTCAGGGGGATCTGCTTCCTTGAGAGAGAACATTGTGAACCGTGCTGCAATCCAACTGTTCGATAAAATTCCAGAACCAGTTGTAGTCTTCAAGAGACCTTTAGTTTCTAAGTTGCAAGGCCACTTCTTTTCAGCAGAGTGTGAGAATGCCAAAGCTAAAGTCATCTGGCTAGAACAGGTAATAATTAAAAAGCAAGGTGATATCGATTTCATAGGCAATTTAAATTATTTGGAATCTGTTGCTGCAAATATAGTGTTTTGGTTCATACTTAATTGGAACAGCAATGTTGTAGAGATAAAAAAAAAAGGTATTGTGGATTTGTTAGTTGCTGTAGCCATTGATGATGGGCACAACTTGAGTAAAATCAAGGTGAAACTAAACATCATGCGAGAGAAAAACTCTCTTGTCTTCATAGGCTTTTGCTCGGGTATTTTCTTTGATCGATCATCCGCTTAGATTCTGCTTGTAAGAATTCCTGCCTTAGCTAGTATTGTTAGTATTATATAAGGGTTTAGCTAATTGGTGCATCCATGCACCAGTTAGTCATAAAACTCAAGGAACAAATTTTGGAAAATGTGGTAAGTATAATAATGATGCATCTTTGACTTTTTTTTTGTCTCCTACCTGTTATCCAGGACTTTGTTTTGACTAATCTGAATTCGATCTGGGTCGTGCACCTGGGTTTGGTGGGGGAGTCTACCAATGGGGGCGACTGCATATGCAATGTCTTGATCCTAAGACCTGCTTAAATTGGAAGAAGCCATTTACCACTTGATTCAACCCCACATTGATTCATCTTTGACTTTTGCTTATGACTATAATGCCCCTAGAAAAATCATATTTCTTCTATAGAAGTTTTTTTATTTTGAAAATAATAAAATATCTTATATAATTTAACAAAATTTAAAATTTAACAATACTTTTCACCAAGTTTAGCCCCAAATAAAATTTTATCCCAAATTTCAAGAATAAAACTTAAATTTTGAGACCCATTTATCTTAGGATTTTAGAAAAAAAATTATAAACAATTTTAATAAGATTTAGTTCCAACTAGAAATGTTATAAATTTTTAAAAGGTAAATTTTAAATTTTGATACCATATCTCATAGGGTTTTAGAAAATATTATAAATTATTTATTAAAATTTTTCTTGACTTAAAAAAATAACCATAATGATTTTTCATCCCTTATTTGGGTATAAGAGTACTTTTGACATACAAATTCTCTCTTCTATGAACAATTATTATTTAGAAATTTTATAACCACTTTTTATACAATCATTTCACTTTTTTAGTATACTAGTCTTCGCTTCCACGTGCGTTGCACGTGATACTTTAAATTATATGAAGATTAAAATCTTAAGCATACTACTAATTTTGTCCTAAAAAATTATATTATTAGAGATGACAAAATTTCATCCAAGTGTGGGTATTCAACTCGACTGCTTGAAACCGAACCAGATCCAACTCAATTCGACCAAAAAATCCGCTCAATTCGAAACCGAAATTATTTGACCCCAAATCATTAATGACCCGAACTCGACCAACCCGAAATTACCTAAATCGAGATTAATTATATTTAAATGATCAGAATCCGAAAAGACCTAAACCTGAAAATTAGAGGCTAAACCAGAGGCTCAAACCCAAAATTATTGGAACCATATGACCCAAAACCGAAAAACACCCAAACCAAAAATGACTTAAATCCAAATGACCCGACATTTGAGCGATCCAAACTCAACCCAACCTAAAACCAAAAATTAACCGAACCCGTATAACCCAAAATTTTCTTAACCCGAAACTGAACCCAAATCCAACCCGACCAGCCCATTTATATATACATTGGGTTTTACCATCAAAGTAACAAAAGAAATTATTCCACACAAATAAAAATATTAACAATGTATAAAACAACAAATTTAAACCCACAACAAAGTTGTATTTATCAAGAAAAAAATAATTATAAGTCAAATAAAATAATTACACGTTAGGAAAATAACAAATTTTAATCATAATACATTGAACTATCAGATAGAAAATGTCAATCATAATTACTTTTTAAATTAAAATGGTAAAAATAAAAAAAATTATATAAAATATTGAATTTAATTAAATGAAAATAGAGTTTTTAGTAGAATAAAATTGTATATTAGAAAAAATTTTAATATATCCAAATTTTTTGGTAAAAATAAAGTAATTATAAAGATATTAGATTTAATTAAATGAAAATTGAGTTTTTAGTAGAATAAAATTGTATATTAGGAAAAATTTTAGTATATCCAAATTTTTTGGTAAAAATAAAATAATTATAAAGATATTAGATTTAATTTAATTGAATAAAAATAGAGTTTCTAGTAGAATAAAACTATAATAGTTAAGTAAGGGCATTTAAGACAATATATTTGAAAAATAAGGGTACAATAGGCAATTCAAAAGTTTCTCAAAACTCGTACTTTTATATATAGTATAGATTAATAATGGGGGTTAACCCCTAACTGGTGCATGAGTGCACCAGTTAGCTAGACCCCTAATTATATTACTCCCTCTGTCCCTAATTATAAGTTCCTTTTTAGTTAACCAACATCAAACTTTGACCAATGATTTATAAAAAAATATATATAATTTAATTTTAAAAAAATATATGTTCAAAAGTTTGTAATTTTAAGTTTATAAGTGTTATTTTTAAAAATTATATTACTTTATATATTTTTTATAAACAATGGTCAAAGTTTGGTTTGATTGACCAAAAAGGGTCTTATAATTAGGGACAGAGGGAGTAATATTTTAGTGTTATCTCCGTATACTAAGAAACCATTAAATTCTCTTCTTTCAATTTTAACCCTATTTAAGTACTACCTCATTATTATTAAGTATGGAAAGAGACGGCTTGAAAAGTTAAAAGTGAGATGTATAATAAGTGTGAAAAGTGATAAATTTTTTATAAAATTAAGAGCGTAATTTTGGAATATGCATATAAAATAAAATTACATTGAATTTTGAAATAAATTGTTTTCCAACCGTTTTTCTTGGTAATAAATATTAGTTATTATTGAATCTACTATTAATTTTATAAGCAAAGCTTTTATTGAGTGCCACATGGCATTGGGTTTTTTTGACAAGTGTCAATAGTTAATTTTCTAATGTTTTGTTTTTTTATATTTGTATTCATTTAGTTTGGAAAAATCAAAAGACATTCATCCCCTTTTCCTATATAAAATAAATTAATCAAATAATTATAAATTAATTATAAATTTGTTATGAATATACATGTATATTGTGGATGTCCATGAATCTAAAATTAAAGCATGGATAAGATTAATAACTTGATTCATTCATACATATATACCTATGTACTAAGTTCATCCTCTTATATGTATGGTGATGTATCTATGTGCCTATAAATACACCACTTACTTTGTTATGAAATAGGATGAATAAGAACAATTTCTTCCCTTTTTCATATTTTCTTCTTCTCCATATTCTATTGTCTCTCTATTCTCTTGTCTTTTTCATACTTCAATTTTCTATTCTCTTCGTTTGTTTTGTTATCATTTCACAACAAAATTTCATTTCTTAACTGAAATTTTCTTAAAAGAATTTATAAAATAAAACAGCCGCTCGCGAAGCGCGACCGGGAAATTCTAGTATATACTTATTTATAGGAACGGAGGGAGTAAGTAGTAAAATGAAGCATTAGTATATTTTCCTGTTTTAGAGTATGGCCAAAAAATGGTGCCTAGTTGCTACAAGGAAGGTAAAGGTTATGCTAGTATTTGATCACTCACTACAACAGGTAAAAGATGTATTATTAACCAACAAGTGGTTGGTTTAAGTGGTTTGCCACTTGTTCCCTTAAACAAGCTATTGAGTTCGAGTCTTATGAACAGAGAAAACTATTATTGGGAGAGCTTTACCCCCATAGTGGGCCAACCCAACTCGAACAAGGTTAACTTGTAAATATACCAAAAAAAAATGATACATTATTAAAGATATCCCATGTATGAGACTGATGATTAATGAGATTATCAATAGTTTGCTATATAGTTTGTTAAATTGGTGAAGAACAAAATCCCACATTGTTCAAGTAATTAATGGGATTTGAAGTGCGATATAAAGACTCATCAAATATTAAGAGTATCTTGTGATACCAATATCCATGGGTTCAACTCATTGGTTAGCCCAATTTTAAATAGTCTCTGATAGGGCACTTGGGCATTGGGTCTTTAAGAATTTCCTAGGTGACTTAGTTTTTTCTAAGTCTTAAATTTTTTGATGCCAATATATATGTATTCAATATAAAACATGTTTTTTCACCATGTGATGATTAAGTGATCAGTTAGTAGGGATGTCAACGGGGCGGGGAATGACCGGGGGTATATTCCCCGTCCCCGACCTCGACTTCCCAACCCCATCCCCGTTCCCGTCCCCATCCCCGACGGGGAATGAAACAAGTTCCCCATCCCCTACCCCGCAGGGATTTGACGGGGACGGGGAATCCCCGTTCCCCGAAAATTTGGTAAAAAAACTATATTATTATATTTTTAAAATATTTTTTATCTTATTGAATGAAAATATTTATAAAATTTTAAATAAATACAATATTAATATTAGTAATAACAATAACAATAATTAATTTACCTTATTTAGTCTAATTAGTTTTGATACATGATTTTCATTATAGGTGTATAGTATTAATAAATACAACATTATAAATAAAAATAATAATATATATTAATAATATAAAAATCACATTGGTAATAAACATAATATATATCTATGTTAAGTTTTAGTGCAATATATATGTCTAAATATCTCTAGGAAATCTTACACATATATACTCCCATCCCCGTCCCCGACCCCGACGGGGAATGAATTTCATTCTCCATCCCTATCCCCGTTCCCCAAATTAACTCCCCATCCCCGTCCCCGTCGGGATGGGGAATCGGGTTCCCCACCGTGGACGGGTACAATTGACATCCCTATCAGTTAACTAATGAAAAGGATTAGGAAGTTATTCAATTCAAACAAAATAATTATAACTGTTCAGTGTTTATAAATAAAATCCTACACGTTTATTAATTACATCCCTTTCTTCTCAAAACCGTTCTCTTCCATAAAGTGATCTCAATGGCTTTGTTATATCTCAGGGTAACTTGTTTGTACTAATTGACAAATAATCTTACACTAAGAAAGTGTTTTCACACCTCAAAGCCTGTTTTTGTTCTTTTTGTTTCGAATTTTCCAAACATAGTTAGGTTCTTTAGTGATAATGGAATAGGTTGACTTATAAGTTGAGCTAAAGGAGTATGAGATAATTGAGTGATGGTCCTATGGACTTGAGTCCGTGGGAGTTACCATGCAATCGAGGCTAAATCACACATATGATCATATATTCATGTGAATTTTAACTTTAATCATATAGTATTTTAAATGAATTTTAGTTTGGAATGTGAAAATTTTTAAAATTTTGTATTTATTGAGGTAGAAGTTCAACATAAAGTTTCGTACCAAATAAAATTTTCTTTTGTTCAATTAAGGACCTTAATATAATTAAGATACGATTTGAACATGAAATTTAACTCCAAATAAATTTTTTATTTATGTTATGGGTATATATGGGTTTCTAAACATTGGGTAAACTTAAAATTCATATGAATATATGATTATACGTGTGATTTAGCCTCGATTGCATGGTAACTCCCACGGACTCGAGTCATAGGACCATCACTTTGAGATAATTTTATCTATTATAAACCAAAACATTAATTACCAGTTACCTATTCTCCACGTGAAATTAGATTTAATGTGAGGAATACATTTGCATAAACCTTTCCAGAACAAAGAGCTATTGGAATTAGAAGTAGCTCGAAGAATAATTAGTATCATGGAAATATTTTTACCTAAAAAAAAGTATTATGGAAATATTTAGCCTTCAGAACAGAGTTTAGTAATGAATCAGTGTCTGATAATAATGTCCATACAATTTTGCAAAAACTAATACAACTTTTAATTTAAACAATTCTTCAATATATATATAAATATAAGCTTCCATCTAGTCATTCTCTAAATACAGTATAAAATTTATTCCCTAAAATTCAACATAAGCAAGTGAAATTAAAGATTTCTTTTGGACATGACATGCATCAACCAAACCAAAATACCATTGGGTCCCAAATTAGGTACCCAAAAGACTATATTATTTCTATTTTTTTCTTGTTCAATTTAAGAGCATTGCAGGTCATCTCATCTATTATTACAAGATCAAAGCAAGTCAAGTGGAGTTTTTTGTTTTTAATAAATGAGGGAAAAGAGTAATAAAATCATAAAAGAATAAAATTAAATGGATCTAGGGCGGACTACTTCTATAACATCTGTAAACAACAATAAAATAAAACTAATGAGATGTAACAGATCAGCAGGAAGTCAAAGTGAGTGGTCATCCAATTTGTACATCTATCTACCTCTTTTAAATATGCTTAATGGTACGCTTCCATGGTCGATCTACCTAGTAATAAAATTATGTGAAAATCTGAAGCCGGATGACTTCCACTCTACCACATGCAGAATTCATAGATTAATGAAGATGACAGATGACGGTCTTAGCCTTTAGGCTTCATTTATGACAAAAATAATAGTACCACTCCACTAGTATATATATATATTTGTATTTGTATTGATTGATAAGTGTGAAACTTTATTGTTGCTAAGAATAAGATATATATCTCATCTCATGAGTTAAACAAACAGAAGGAAAAAAAATAGTTGTCCCGCTGCAACACTGAATATTGAACACTTTCCAACTTCCATTTCATATTTCATATAAAGAATAAAGAAAAGCCCCTTGTCTCATGTCTCTCTAAACCTTAATACCAGATTTAGATGCTGGCTTAGCGCTTACTCTCTCCCAGTCGTTCCTTTCTTACTGGCCACAACTGCCGCCTCTGAAATTTTCTTTGGATCTTGGCGGTTTTCTCAAATAAAAAACCCTAGAGGTTTGGATTGTAACCCATTTCTTCATCAAGTTTCAGCTCAAGGTATTTTTCACCTTTTTTAGATTTGCAATCTCTACGTTGAAATTTTACTTTCCTTCATTCTGTGTTGCTGCTTCGGTTTACTTCTTTATCTGGCTCTTGAATCTTGGCTTTCTTCACCCTGTTTATTTATTTATTTAGTTTTATATATCTCTGCTTCGGATTGTGAAATGTCGATTCGAGCTGGATTCCCAATCTGCTTTAGGTTTCATCAATTTACTTATGTTGGTTTTTCTAGTTATTTTGATTGCTCGTTTGTGTTATGGATGATTATTACAAATTTAGTACGTGTAAATTTCGTTATATAAGTTTGATTCTTGATTTACTCCAGTGTAGCTTCATTTTCTGTTCGTATTTTGAAATTGTGCATTTTAAATTTTTTTTAGTGAAAACTTTTGATGTAACAAATCAATTAAATATGTTTTCAATAAATACTATGATATATCATTTATAAAATCAGGGAATGGGGATTCCCGTGGAGTTGGTGATGGGGAATAAATTCCTCCCCAAATCCGTCCCTTATTTTGAAATGGCCCTTGAAAACTCCTCTTCTAAAAAGAAGTTTCTGAGAGGCCTCTTCAAGTTTGTATCTATCTTTTTATCTTGGTGTCCTGGTAAAATTATGCTTTTTAATTATTGAAATGACCAGTAGCTTTGAATGCTATAGGGATAATAAAGCAACAATTTTGATAATTATTATGTGGTAGATAGATTACAGTGTAGAATATCACTTTTCTGTGTGGGAGCTTGTGGGAAAGTGGATTGTCACATCATATGAACTGGTGCAGAATATGAGTTTCAACTCTTGGACAAGATGTAGGGACCATAGCTTTAGGTAGGGTTTACTGGTTTGCTTTAATCCTTTTCAGGATTGTTCTCTTACGTTTTTTATTGACTGGTGTACAGTTTAAGTTACTTAATTGGTCTTGCATTTTGCACATTCCAGTCAATAAATGCGGGTTACTAAATGTTGTATTATATGATGGTATCATTTTAAAAGTTTGCCATTTTTTTTCTTCATTGTTGCATTGAGAATGTTTAAAAGATTAGGATAAGATCATCCTTTTCTCATAAAGTCGGCAATAAACTAAGTTCTTTCAATTTTAGATCTAGCGAATGAACTTTTATTTATTTTATTGCCACTTAATATCTTTACCTCTGTTTCTGCCCTTTTTGTGTGTAAGGTATCTGATTTACAATAGAGTTTCTCCTACTGTTATCTGTAGGATTCTCTGTTTTAGAAGTTCTCGAGAATAATTCCCTTAATCTTATACTGTCCCTTATGATGTTCCTTTTCAGTTAGCAAGTTTTTCTTTCTCAAATATTGAGGGCCTATGGAATCTAATGCTCATAGGAGAGTGAGGAGAAGGGATCATCTTGCTCAAGAAAATGGAGATACTGAATTATCATGTTCCATTGATGAACTGGATCCATGGACTGCATGGGCGTATAGGCCTCGTACTATTTCGTTATTATTCATTGGCGCTTGCTTTCTCATGTGAGTGCCCTGCTTAAGATATATTTTGTTTTAGCTAAAACTCGACTATAAATTCTGCATTTTAAGCATGGCATACATATTATGTTGTCATTGATTTATTTCTTTCGTTACATGTATAATCTGTGGCTAGAGTTGTTATCTTTAGGTTTGATTTAATGCTCGGGTTTTTTGTTGCTAATGGTTGTCAAACTTCATCAACCATATGGTTGCCCATAGGTCCTAATAGAATTTTTTCCTGTTGCGTCTCCTATTTTCTGGAAAGGATTTGCTTTTCTAGATTGCACAAGTAAAGCTTACTTGAATATCCAAAAAAGTGTAAAGCTTAACTGTCAGTTTATATCAGTTTTTGGCTAGTCTCCATTCTTAAGAGATTCTTGATACTGCTACATTGTCACCAATTTATTGAGCCAAATTGAGAATGGAGATGTTGAATTATCTATTTGACAAATGCAGCACCCTGATAATTAGACATTTTAATTTAATAACGGTAATCAGTAGATGTTTTAGAGTCAGTTAGATCCAATATCACGTCCTTAAGTTGCATATTCCACCTTTTAGAAATAGTTGTGTCCTATGATGCATAGCTGAAATACATAATAACCTGGGTGTTCTTTTGCCCTTTTTTTAGTTATTTAATAAGGGAATGAATCTCTCTCTCATTTTCAATTCAAAGTCTAGTCTCTATTCTTATATTAGTATTTATTTATTTAATTATCTCTGTATGTGTTTACCAGTTGGGCAAGTGGGGCCCTTGATCCTGAGAGCAGCGAATCTGGTGATCTTGTAACATCTGTGAAAAGGTTCCTATTTAATTCTACTGGCATTTTTTTCTTCACCCTTTTACTTGTTAACATATTTTAAGTGGCTCCCATCTGCTATTTTTGTAGGGGTGTATGGGCAATGATTGCAGTTTTTCTTGCTTATTGCTTGCTGCAGGCTCCTTCTACGTAAGTTGTTAGTTTGACTTCTTGTTTAGAATTGGTATGATATGCTGTTGGGTTCTCTACTAGCTGTGTTTGGGTCTTTAAAGTTATGATTTTGCTTGGCTTTGTATCTAGTGGGTATAACTATATTTCTTTTATCCAGTAAGTCCCTTGGTTTCTGGAGAATCCACTTATAAAGTTTGGAGTCCAAGTCTCTGGAAATTAGCTAAGAACCTAGGATTTGTCTGTCTCTAAGTGACGAAACATGGAACAAAGTTTTATAGGAGTCAACTTTTATCATCTTGTCTTCCATCATCATCTAAGGATTTTTTGTATATTCACTGTTCTATCTCTCCAGTGGCTTTAGTGCATCAACGGTTTACATTTCAAACAAGATTGAGCTATAATAGTGGTGTGTGAGTTAAAGCTAGATTATATATTTGCATGTGCTATTTGATCCCTATAATTGGTCCTTTAATGAAAATGGTTTAATGATGTCATAGCATTTCTATTATGATATGCTCGCTGGAGTAGAGTTAAATATGTGTCAACATTTCGTATTTTTGCATGGTTAGTGGATTGCTTGGTTTATTGCTCTTAGCATATTGTAACTTAAACTTCCTTGCAGGGTTCTTATTCGTCCACATCCTGCAATTTGGCGTTTAGTTCATGGAATGGCTGTTGTTTACCTTGTCGCACTCACATTTTTGCTTTTTCAGGTTAGTTCCTTGCGTTGAGCTTTCACGTTTGTATTTATGTGTATGTCCATTGCAACATTTTTTTTTTAATTTATTTTTATATGTTTCTAGTATATAACCATAGTTTGCATGGTATATCAGTTTAATTATTATGGATAGACATTGGTGGTTGTCTTTGTACATATTTAAGGGTAGTTTTGTTTAGCTGAAAAATACATAGCTAATATGTAAGTGAAAGGGTAACCAGCTTCAAAGCCCAAACCCACAAAACCAAATCAACTCTAACAAAATGAATTATGTTAAGGCTTACTTTAACATGATAATAATATGTAATATATCATATACAATATGATAATAATTATTAACTATTTGACATATAAAACCCAAAAATAACCACTCAAACCAACCCAAAAGTCAATACCTTGAAAAATCTCCTTCAAACCAATACTTAATTCCAAATAGCATATCACAAATGTAAAACCAACCCTGTTTACCTTCTATCACCCGCTCAAAAAATTGCCATCCGGAACCCCTAATCTCCTCCAAATGTCAACTCTTCAGTCCCTTGCACCTGACATGTATAATGGTATAGATGGTATAGATAAGTGTGCATTTTCATAAGTAGCTTTTCTTATGAGAAATCATTTTTTTGCTACTATTTATACTGCACCTAGATTCTTCTGGCTGATCTATTATATCAACCTTGCAACCGGTAATAGCATAAATGATACACCTCTCCCATAAAAGCTTTTCTACTGCTAAAAGCTCAACAGATAAAGAAAATATCAAAGTCGTTTAACCTTGCATGTAGGAGCTAAAGTCACAACTTATAAACCTCAAATTCTCTCTCTACTCACACATGCATGCTGAATACGTGGAGTATACATGTTTTATGTGTAAAGGATTGTAATTCAGGAGTATATACTGGAATGTTTCTGTCCAGAAACACATACGCACCGTTGCATACCTACACTCAACTGCTTTCATCTAAAGTTAAATAAATGATTAGTAATGGTTTCCCTCAATTTTTTTTCCCTCTTTTTTCAGAAACGTGATGATGCAAGGCAGTTCATGAAGTTTCTCCATCCTGACCTTGGTGTTGGTACTGCCTTTGGCTCTAAAGGCTTTTAGTTGGATATTTGCTCTGCTGTTAATTCTCTATTCAAGATTTTGATTATTGTTTGCATCTTCATGCAGAGCTTCCAGAAAGATCCTATGGTGCTGATTGTCGCGTTTATATCCCTGAAAATCCCTCTAGCAGGTTTAAGAATGTTTATGTATGGATCTTCTTGCTCAACCTGGCTACTCTTATGTTATTCGGCTTTTCTTTTACTATCATTTCTTAGGTTTTATATTCAATTGCATGCCTGAGTTGTATTCCTTGATGCACATTTCCTTAGTACTGTAGTTCAGACTTCTGATTTTGTTATGTATGAAAAAAAAAATTTAGGATACGCTATTTGATGAATTTGTTCTTGCCCACATCTTCGGTTGGTGGGGCAAGGCCATTTTAATCCGCAATCAGCCGCTACTGTGGGTCTTATCAATTGGATTCGAGTTGATGGAGGTTAGTTTTTTGACTGGACATGCTTATTGTTTTTTTATGTTTGTATATAGGTGCATTATAATTTAGAAGTCTATACATTTCCTTGCTGTCAGTTTTGCATCAATAAACTAACTACAATGATGCATATACAGTTTACCTTCCGACACATGCTGCCCAACTTTAACGAGTGCTGGTGGGACAGCATAATTCTTGATATTTTAACGTGTAATTGGTTTGGTAAGATCCTCAATTTCCTACCCTTTTTTCTTTCTTCCTTCTGCCATTGTTGTGCTAGTGTATATAGCATAGGGGATTGTCTTGGACAAGCAACTGAAAAACTTACTAATTGACCTACTGTTGAAAATGCTCCTATTTTAGGTTTTGAATCCATCTACTCATATGTAAAGATTATATGTGGTATGATGGAATAAAATATTTGTTGGTAAGGATCAAATTTTCTGCTTTAATAGTGGAGTGATATTCTGGAGTAGGAAGTTCCTGCATTTTAGATCGGTTTTGTTGTGGAGGCTACTCTGCTTATTTCTTCAAATATTTCTTGATGCTTATAAGAAATGTTAAACTGGCTATGAGGCTAATGCTATGGTATCATTCATTAATGGAACAATAGATGTATGCACTCTCACTATTTGGGAAAAAAAGTTAGTGCCAAGTACATGTGAAAAAAGAAAAATGAAAAAGACTCATTAATTGAAGATCCACAATCATGGTATGTTTAAGTAGAAGGAAAAGACTAATAAAACACTTTTTAGTAAAGTCTAATATAACACTATTTGAAATGTTAGCTTGTTTTGTTAATAATCGAAAAAAAAAAAAAAAACTTTATTCGTGTTTTATTATGTATAATTTTAATAACCAGGTTCATGGTGCTTAACTCAGGAGTCAGGATACCAACCTCATACTGCCTTTATATGATAGTGTGCATTTGGTTGTTCCCTTTACTAGCACTATAAATGATTGCAGTTCTCAGTTTGTTATCCCTAGTTTAGTTATGTTTTTTGAAATGTGCAATTTAAGTCGGAATAGCTTCACTTTATTTTGTTTTTAGTTTCTACTCTCGAAGCAAAAATTTAATAACTTATTCATCAGTCAATGTTGATAACGTGTTTGGTTTGTTTGTAGGTATTTGGGCTGGAATGCATACTGTTAGGTACTTTGATGGGAAAACTTATGAGTGGGTTGGTATAAGTCGTCAGCCAAATATCATTAGCAAAGTATGTATCGTGTTGTATTACTTTTTGCCGCATTTTATTGTGTATGTTACTTTAGCTCTGAACTTTAGCTAACTATATCATCTATTATTTACCTGAAAGTTAATGAAAGTCTCCCCCCTACCCACCACAATATCCCTCTTCCCTGCATTCTTGTTCTTGATCATCTTCCCATATTCTGTATAATTAACAACTGTCTGTCCCTGTCCTAAATCCTTATTAAATTGTTATAAATGGGAAACTTACTGCAATACTAAAACCTTGGTCTGCTTTGAAGTGGAAAATGGTCCTTTTTCCAGTTGTATATGGTTTCTTAAAATTTCTCTTCCTGTTTCTCATAATTCTTGGTTGGCTTGGGAACGTAGCAGTGAGCTCCCTCTTAGTTGACTTGTTACAGATTTGAAGTTCTCATAAATAAATAAAGATAAGAATTAGAACTAAGCAATGGTCAATTTTGCTCTTTGCCATTGTCAGGTTAAACGAACATTAGGACAATTTACACCAGCACAGTGGGACAAAGATGAATGGCACCCCCTGCTTGGTCCATGGCGTTTCATTCAAGTCCTCAGCCTTTGCGTTGTCTTCTTGACAGTAGAACTTAATACATTCTTTCTCAAGTTTTGTCTCTGGATTCCTCCTCGAAACCCTGTAATAATTTATAGGTTGATCTTGTGGTGGCTAATAGCAATACCAACAATTCGCGAGTACAACTCATACCTCCAAGACAGGTAATTTCTCCAGTTCTTTGGGATATATAATGCGAAAGTATGTTTTTAACCCAAATAAGTCACTCAAACACTGTTATTTTTCAGAAAACCAGTGAAAAAGGTTGGGGCATTTTGTTGGCTTTCCATCGCTATTTGCATTGTTGAACTTCTCATCTGCATCAAGTTTGGACATGGTATGGTTAACCTATACATTTTATTGAGATTAGTTGATTTGAATTATATTAATTGTTTATAGGCTCATGATGATGGTATTCCAGTTTATATTTACTTTCTTCAGTTGCAATTGCATTAAACTCTTCTAATTTTGGTATCCCCATCCATCAGGTTTATATCCTAAGGCAATGCCAAAATGGTTGGTTGTTTTCTGGTTGTCTATTGGAGTGGCTCTTGCTTTGTTCCTTCTCACTTGGTCTTGGAAACTGCATCAGAGTTACAGCAAAAAGAGACGATAATTCTTGACAATGCGGTACACTATTCTTTGGTTACTTATTAATTGATTTGGGCATCCCTTAATGGCTGTATATACTTGTCTCATCAGAAGTTGTAAATGCTTGTCCTTAGGATAGTGGATCACAGATTTTCAAGTGCAAGATATTTTATTTTTTGTTGTTAGGATACTGAGGAATGCTTCTAATGTCGAAGCTCGCAAGTTCACAGTTTGCCACCATTTACATATGTGGCAAAATTTTCCGAACTTGTCTGAGTCTGAACTGTTTTAGGATTAGAAGCAATTTCATGATCTCTTTCTCTTTTCTTCAGATGCAATTTATTTGTGATTGAATTTACTCACCAAACAGAAGAAATCTATCTGGTGATTGAATTCAGTGATTGGATTTAGCTACGCAATGCTTGAACAGGTCTCAAATCCTTGTTTTTGAATGAGAATGTCAAAATTTGTACCCAAAAAAGAATGAGAATGTCAAATTTTTATTTTTATTATTTACTTATACAAGAGAAAAACAAAAGGAATAATGTTCTAGGCTGATGCTAATAAGATTCCTTCATGAGTAAGAATATGCTGCTTCTTCTATATTCTATATGCATTGTCTTGTTAAAAGTTGTCCCCAACAAAACATATTGGATTCTTTTATATATCCTTTTTCCAACTTTTTGTTGTCAACTTGTCATAGCATAGGATGTCTTCATTTCATTTTCATCATTCTCTTATTGTGTATATGTGTTACAGTATTATTGTTATTGTTATTATTATTATCCTTAGAAGTGGGGCAGGGAATGCAGATGTTGAGGATTTGGGATTAAACAATAGTTGTAACTCACATTTCTTGGGTCCTTATGTTTTAGCTCTTTTTTCACACTGATTTATCACCACACACTTATTAGGACATTTGAGGACACTTGCTCTGCTTCACTGTCAACTTTCTGTGATCTCCATTTCGATTTCGAGCCCACCCCATTTATCCTTTTCCTTTTGCCTTCAACTGCTTGAATTATTTCCTTGTGGGAATTCTGGTTGCTCTTATGGATGATGTTTGAAAGGATTTGCTTTAATAGGGCATTGCCGAAAGCTTGCTTATTTCATTTATATGCATATGTCTTCATTCACTATCTCCAGGAAGCCTAGCCTAGCCTAGGTGTCCATTTCCTTGCAGGATGATTCCGGTCGAGGAATCCATGTTTTTACCATGTTTTATCTTACATACTTGGCATGAAGTGCAAGGTGGTTCATATGTCCAAATTACACTCCTCTTGCGGTTGCTTTGAATCTCTATATTAAGTTATAACTAGCGAGAAATAAACTTGAGTTTGACCGGTTCTCCGCTTGTTTTGATGGTGTGGGAAATCATCATATGACTAGACTTAGAAATGAAAGAAACTTGAGCTTGACTCTATATTTTTGTTTTCTTTTCAATATTTTTTTTGGCTACTTTTTTTTTTTTTTCAATATTGAATGATGCCATTTGTTTGGGATTAATGACCCAATTAGTATTTCACGTTTCTATCCCATTGAGAAGTAGCTACTGAAAGAGGATCGTGAAGGCCAAAAAAGGGGCTCAAGACGAGGAAAACTTGACCAAGACTACACCATCTATTATTAAATAACTTATTAATACTCTATGGCTTTATTATTCTCCTATCTTCAAGATTTAGCTTTAATTCATTCATGGGAGAAATCAAATTTGAAAGAAAGCACTTTCTTTGATCAAAAGGGGAAATAAGAAACTGAATAAAATAAAGGAATTGCAATGCTTTTCACTTGGGGACATAACACCTCCATTGCCCATTCAAATAGGCAGTCTTGGGCTCCTTGGTCCACAATTCCCAGTTGGGCTCGTATCATTAACCTCAGTTGGGGGTATTTTTGGCTAAATATTATTTAGCCAAACAATTAAGTATATATTATATTATTACGATGGAAATTACAGCGGAATCGAAGACGCGCAAAACAAAAGTCCAAAGCCCTGTGGTTTCTGGCGGGAATCGCAAACTGAAAAGAAAAGAGAAGGCGGCAGCTTTAAGCTTAGACGTGAGAATTGGTTCAGATTGCAGAAATGGGTTCGGAAGCTCCTCTGCCCAAATGGGCTTCTACTCCTTGCATTATGGGCATCGACGAAGCTGGCCGTGGTCCTGTCTTAGGTAATTCTCTCAATCTGTCTCTTCTTTCTTTCTTTCTTTCATTTGATTTCCCTCCAAAATTTCCATATCTCCACCATTTTTTGGTAAAATTAAGTGTTTTTTTTTTTTTTTGCAGGTCCCATGGTGTATGGGTGCCTTTACTGTGCTCGCTCTTATCAGAAAACCCTTGCTACTTTGAAGTTTGCAGGTTCAATCCCTTCCAGATATTGTTCTATACTTTATTTTATTTTATTTATTCGCAGAAGTTTAATATTGGCATTATGCGATTCATTGGGCACCTGGAAGGCATATTGTAGGACTTTAAATTTTACAATTATAAGGCTATATTTTTAGAATTTGGGTTTTCTTTTTAAACTAAATGCTTTGTTGGGTTGGTGTCAGGGGATAGATAGGGAACAAAAGGAGTTTATGAGGAAATTAGCATTTTCTAGTTTCCAATCAACAGCGTTATCAAATTGACTAATTTACTTACATACAATGATTAGTGGTTTTCAATATAGGATTACATTGCTGTCTTCATTTGTAAGCTAAACAATTGTATTATTATATTTGTTCTTATATATTATAGATACTTTTTTTTTAATTCGTTTTGGTATCTTTAAACAATCTGGTATGGTTTTATCATTCATGAGTTTAATCCTATCCTTTCGTCGCTTGTAGATTCAAAGACTCTTAAAGAAGAGCAGAGGGAGGAATTATTCGATAACTTAAAGGCTGATGAGTCATTAGGGTGGTCTGTCGATGTTATAGATCCAAGGGAGCTCTCTGCCAAAATGCTAAAGAAGTTAGTTTTGAGATTTTATCATCCTTTATCTCTCCTTGTGTCACTGTGTGTGTATGTGTGTGTGCGCGCTTTTTCCTCCTCTTTTACAAGGTTTCCTGTGTTGGATTATCAACAGGAATAAGGTAAACCTGAATGAGATATCACATGATTCTGCAATTGGCCTTATCAAGAGGGTATTAAACATGGGAGTTCTTTTGACTGAGGTTAATCTCTTTCTAACTTTTCTAAACTGAACTCCTCTAATAGATCTTTTATTTCAGTTTAGCATTTTCATATTTTTTTAGTTGCGTGTTGTTACCATTATGAGCTGCCACATTGTTTGACTAGTAGTTTGCTTTTGGATGCCATGTTGCTTCTTGGTTTGTCATGTAACTGCTACACTATTGTTTGATTTTGGATGCCATTAGGTAATTTCAATTATAGTGGAAATGGAAGTCTGAATTCTCTTTTATAGTTATGCATGAGGAAAGTTTGGAAGAAATAATGACTATATTGAGTAGGAAGAACTGAAGTGCAAATTATTTTTGGCTGTATAATTTCTTCCTTGGGTATTCTCATAAATCTAAAGCTTATAGAGAAGTTACTGAAAAAACAATAAAAGATAAATGATACAACTTCTCCTAGTCTAAATGCTCAAGCAATAGAAACTACTAGTAATTTTACCATACAAAAATTAACATCTGCGCACCTTAAAGCCCTAAAGTCAAGATAGCGAGATGTCGTATTATTCCTTCTTACATTTAGAAACATTAAAGTTTTACTGATCACAAACCTGATCTTTTGGGTCAATACATGTTCACTGGAGTGGCTCTATTGTTATGACAAAGTATTCTCTAGGATAATGGTGAATCCTTCGCTTAGGCAGCCTTCCACTTCTGATTTCTTACCTGTACGTGCTGCAGTGGCAAAAACAGAAAAATAGTTGGCAAATATGCCTCTTAATTTAATATTCTTCTATAATTGGACCTAGATAAGACATGAAAATCTAGCAAAACCCTTTTGTTTAAAATTATATTGAGGAAAACTCAGAAGAGGAAGAAAATTGACATGTCCTTGTAATTTAGGTTTACCTTGACACAGTTGGAGATGCTGACAAGTATAGAATCAAATTGTCCGAAATATTTCCTTCCATAAAGTTTGTGGTTGCAAAGAAGGCTGATAGTCTTTATCCAGTTGTGAGTGGGGCAAGCATAGTTGCGAAGGTAATTAGCTTTCCTTATCCTAATCATCACCTTTGACTCATCCCAAACTATATTATTTTTAAAGTTTATTTTATCTTCATTTTATTTAATTATGCAGGTAACTAGAGACAAAGTCTTGCGAGAATGGGTGCTAGAGGAAACAGCTGAAAACATGCATAGGAGTTTTGGTTCTGGATATCCAGGAGGTCAAACATGTTTGAATCTAATTTCATAACTTTTACCCTTTATTAGAAAAGGTAATTTAAACAAAGAATCTGGTTATGATTTGATGTATCCAGATCCTGAAACAAAAGCGTGGTTGAATCATCACAAGCACTCAGTATTTGGATTCCCATCTTTGGTCCGCTTCAGTTGGGGTACTTGCACTCCTTACTACAAGGATATGGTTGAAGTATTGTGGTATATACTAACACTGAACTCTCATTCAGCTTTAATACTATCACATAATTCTGCATTTCTTATTTTCACAATGTTTATCATGTCAATTGTGCATTCTTGTGCTTTAATCAAGAACATACACCAATTTTTTATTTTTTTTTTGGATAAATAAAAAATGTATGAAACAGGTAGAAAAAGGATATATCCTCGTCTTGGTTGATTCAACATTATTGATTTGTGAAGGCATTGTTACCTTTAGAATGATTTATATACTATGTTTATGGATAGGTCTACAGCTGAGCAGAGGTGACTGTTAGTATGCTTGACATTGTAAAATGGCATTTTACAGTTTCTTTTAACAAGATTCTGCAAATTGCCTCTTTGTTTGTATAATCTACTCGAAACTTAGATGTATCATCTCTTACTGTAGTGTTATGTTAGAGTGGTAGATAACTGATGGATAGTCCACTAAGAGTTTTGGGAGCTTAAGTAAAATAGCATTTTACAGTTTCTTTTAACTAGATTCTGCGAATTGCCTCTTTTTTATATAATCTACTCGAAACTTAGTTGTAGCATCTCTTACTGTAGTGTTATGTACGAGTGATAGATATCTGATGGATAGTCCACTAAGAGTTTTGGGAGCTTAACTTAGCTGTCTTTCTTGGTTTCTGAATGACAAATTTATAATGTTAGCTTTTGCTGTCCTTCTCAATTTGCTGTAAATGCTTGGCCAGCTTTCACACTCTGAATATTGAAAGAATTTAGATATACAGTTCTTCCATAATGTAAGCTTTTTATGTAATATGTAATACAAGGAATATATTATTTGATTGTTTAGTCAGACTTGGGATGTTTTGTCATGAAAGTGAATATATCTGACTACAGATTCCACTGGGTTACCTATCTTGGCTTCGTTTTTTTTCATATATATATTCATGGAATTTCAGAAATGGAACAATAAACTTTGATCAATTCCCCCACGGACTAAGAAATGAATTTGGTTTGTTTTATGTAATTTATGCATGGGAAAAATTGGAGTTTAAAATGTCGAATCTTTACTGACTCTTTGTTTCACTATTTCCACTCTACTTTCTCTTATCCTTAATTACCAAATATAATTTGTCTACTTCTAAGGTTCTCTTAATTGAAAATTTGATCGTTTGCATCATATAGGGAATCTGATAAAGTTGATGAAGATGTTCCTAATGGTAGCAGTGGCAAGCAATTGAAATTAAGGAATGTAGGATTTACAACTTCAAAGAGGAAGAGTGAAGATGTAGAATCAAGTGCCAAAGGCCGCTGTAAGTTTTTCCAGACTCGTAAGCTTGAGCAGCTCACTCATTTCTAATAGCACATATCGATGACTTTTTCTTGCTGAAGAATCCTTGATTTAGTATGCATTTGTCTTTCTAGATGTAAACTCGATTGATCTTGATAATTCATTCCTCATGTTCACTGTGTGCACAGATATTCAGAGAATGATATTTAACCAAAGTTGAATTGAGTGGCTATGGATAGCAATTGCGAGGCATACCTTACTATAAGTCATATTGTTGTTGAATGGATTTGCATATGCATACGAATTGCAATTGATCCTGTGTTGAACTTTGTTTGCATTAGGAGACTGAGCATTAGACATCCAAGTCTTTTTCATGCATAAATAAAACCCAGAAGTGATCAGTTTTACATCCAAGTGTACTTTCTGTTGATGACTCCGCAATAATTTGTGATGAGTTTTAAGTGTAAATGCCCCTAAACTATCATCAAACACTCCATAAAAGAGATATCTATCATCCGCATCAAGAAAACAATATCGCATTAATGGTACAAAAGTCTTGGCTAAAGACAGAAAAGGCGGGGCAAGAAGAATCGAAGATATAAGCTTAGCAGTCGTATTCATGAAATTACAAAATGACTGACAATAAGGTTTGAGCAAACTGATAGATGAGATTTCCCTGAAATAGATATATATATATATATATATATATACTATAATATTTTCATAAATAGTTAAAGTATCTTATTCTCCATGAGAAACAAGCAGTCCTTACAAATTGCAAGGACAAACTCAAACTTGAACATTATAATAATGAACAGAACCTGTTTTCAGCATTTTATTGCTTGTAACTTGCCATCTTAAATATTTCCTTTTGCCCGAAGAGTTGACTTAGAAATAACCAAAACTAGCCACAGGTACCTGCAACAAATCCAAAACTAGTAAATGTTAAACCTTAAATCTCTACACTATCCTATATTAATTTAGTTCCTAATTAAGGATACCTTGAAAATGTTTCATTTTTGACAAATTACTACTTTCATCTGAAACTGCCATTACCCATTTCACTAAGAATGCAAAATAATGAAAATATATTACTTTCAATCTCACCATTTGATCATTTTGCTATATGTAAAGTTTGATTTTCAAGCTTGGCTCTAATGGAACAAAGCCTGGTAACAACATCAGTCATCTCCATCCGGTCACTTGGTGAATCAACAGAACAAGCAACTCCTGTTTCAAATATTGAATTCAAACATTGAAGATGTCTGGCATTTCCCTCTTGAAGAAGAATGGGATCGGTAATCTCGACCAGACCTCTTGGCAAAGCCGCCTTAACCAAGTTGTGAAGGCTTGAACCTTCTTTGAACATTTCATTTGTTGGACTTTTCCCTGTAAACATTTCTAACACTAGGATGCCATAGCTATATACATCCCCTTTTCTTGAAACTTCACTTCCCATGCCATATTCTGCAAAAAAATTACGTAAGTTACAAGAAAAGTATATAAGAGAAAAGTATTTCAAGAAATATATAGAATAAATCAAGTTTCCTTGCCTGGTGGAGCATAACCAATAGTTCCTATAAGTCCAAGGGAGCTTGACTGATTTGCAGATGAGTTTAGCCTATCTGAGCCTTCCAAAAGGAACTTTGCTAAGCCAAAATCACCCACATGACCAACCATTTCATCATCGAGCAAAATATTGCTTGGCTTAAGGTCACAGTGAATGATTGATGCTTCACAATGATGGTGCAAATACTCCAATGCATGAGCAACATCTATAGCAACATTTAGTCTCTGTGAAAAATTCAAGTTTATAGTCTCTTTTTGTTCATTCATCCAAACATGTGGATGCAGCCATTCCTCCAAGCTCCCATTGTGCATGAACTCGTAAACCAATGCTTTGAAATCGTTCCCTTGATAATCAACCCCTGAAATTGCTGTTAATATCTTGACAAGATTCCGATGTCTGATGTTCTTCAAGGCCTCACATTCAGCCATAAAACTCCTTGAAGCTCCTCGACTTAGAAGATTAAGTACCTTAACGGCTATAACAACTCCACTCCCCTCGAGAATTCCTTTGTATACTAAACCAAAGCTACCTGAACCAACCAAATTTTCTGAAGAGAATCCATTGGTAGATTTTAGGAGGCTTTGGTAGGATAACTTTGGAGAATCTTCTGCACAACTAACTGTCACTGACCGGTTGTTTTTCCTTCTGAGGTACAAAAGCAGGGGAAAGGTGAATAACAAAATCACTCCGAAAATTGCAAATCCTATTGCAACTTTTAATTTCAGGGAATTGGGTGTTTTCAAGTTACATCTTGGTAAGTGAAACATAGGGGCACCTCCACAAAGCTTACTATTTCCTTGAACAAAAGTGGCACTTGCATTTTGAAAGACTCCTTGAGTTGGTAGAGAACTTTCTAAATCATTGAAAGAAAGATTTAAATAGTGTAACAACTCAAATTTCATAAGGAAATCCGGCATGGTACCAGAGATATTGTTTCCAGAAATGTCTAATTCTGAAAGTCCTCTCAATGAGCCCAAAGAAGAAGGGATATTTCCTTGGAAGAAGTTGCACCCTAAGTAAAGTTTCTCTAGCCGTACACAGCTACCAAGAGTATTCGGAAGTGCACCTGATAACTTGTTTGAAGAAACATCCAATGCTCCTAGATTTCTCAAATTTCCCACCTCGCCAGGAAGCATACCGGTTAAATGGTTTAAAGAAATGTTAAAAATAATGGACAATGATGAGAGACCAATTACTCCAGGAGGTATTGAACCAGTAAGATTGTTAGCAGAAAGATCAAGCTCAATCAAATTGTTCAACTTACTCAAGTGTGAGGGAATGCTTCCTTGAAGATTGTTTTGACTTAGATCAAGAGTAATTAACATGGTCAAATTCCCAAAAGAAGTGGGAATTTTTCCAGTGAGAGAATTATTGCCTGCTTGAAATATCTTGAGCTTTTGAAGCCTCCCAATACCATGGGGAATTGAACCTGACAATTGATTGCTTGATGCCCATAATGCTTCCAAATTGACCAGATTTTCAATCCCAGATGGAATGCTCCCAAATATTTTATTTTTCTCAATAACTAACTTGGAAACACTGGAAATATTGCTGATGCACTCAGGAATTTGTCCACCAAAGTTATTTTGGCCTATGTCAAGATATTCCAATGAAGTAGCATTGGTTAAAGAGCAAAAAAAGTTGAGGTCTTCATCCCCACTTCCTAAATGGTTTAGATACAAGGAAACTCGGATTAATCTATTCAATCTTTCAAATGAAGGCAAGGTTCCAACAAGTTTGTTTTTTTGAGCATGAAGTAAAACCAGATTTGAGGCATTGGATATTGAAACAGGGAATGACCCAGTGATTTGGTTAGCATTGACAGAAAGAAGTTCAACATATGGCATAGTGATTCCTATGTCCCATGGGAGATTCCCTTGAAGCTGGTTGATGCCAATCGCAAAAGCTTTGATATTCGAGAAATTGAAAATTGAACTGGGAATCATACCTGAAAGTCTATTTTCTGCCAAAGAGAAAACTTGAAGATTTTTCAGTTGCCCAAGAGATTCAGGTATGGACCCACTGAGTCCATTGTTAGCTAAATCAAGGACCTCCAAAGCTGATAAGTTCCCTAAAATGGGTGGAATAATCCCACTAAACTTGTTCCTTGGTAAACTTAAATGTTTCAATTGTGACATTAAGTAGCCAAGAAGGGGTGGAATTTCTCCTTGTAGAAAGTTGTTTCCAAGGGAAAGGATTTCAAGCTTGGAACAATTGCATATATTTGAAGGAAGTTGATCACTCCAGGAATTATTGTTCAGGCTTAGTTCACGCAAAATCTGCAAACGACCAATATCTTGAGGGATTATGTGACTAAAACTGTTGTTTTGAAGATTCAAAACCCTTAGAAAGCTCAAGTTTCCAATGAATGGTGATATAGCTCCGGTGAGTTTTAGTGATGGCAACTCTAACTTGATCACTCTTTGCTGCCGCCGGCCGCCACTGCACGTAACGCCATACCATTGGCAAAAATGGATGGTGTTGTTCCACAAATGCATAACACCAAAAGGATCTCCAACTATTTGGGCCTTGAATTCCAACAAAGCTTGGTGATCTGTGTCATTTCCATGATCACCCTTAGACACACAAGGACCTTGCAAGAGGAGAAAAATGGCAAAACAAGGAAAAAGATACCAGTGCCTACTTGATAGCTTCATCAAGCTGAAATATTATACAAATGCCTACTTATTTTGAGATTGGTTTGAAATCTCAAAGGGCTTGAAAATATATAGTACTAGTACAAGTTTTTTAACTTTTTGATTTCAAAACAAGTACCGTTATTTATTTCTCCTTGTCAATGTTTTGGAATTTTTTAATTAATTTTCGTGGCTTTGCAAGGTCAATTGGGAGGTTCCGTTATTGGACGAGCACAGCGCAAACTTGACCACTGAAATTATTGGGACCGCTAGCTGTTGGTTGTTGAATCGAAAGAATGAAAGTTTGAGATTAGTCTTATTTTCCCATTAATGTGATGGTATGGGCTTGAACAGTTGAGTAGCCGATTAAGCTTAGCGGCCCAATTTCACTTCTCATGGAAAATTTATGAAATTTCCCTCCTTTTCTTCCTCCAAACTTTCCCTCCCAATTCTCAAAATGCCTTATTTTCTTTCTCTCTTCTTTTTCGGAGTCAAAGAGAAACTGAGAGAAAAATTTTGAAGAGTATGGCAAATTACTATAACATTGATGATATTCTAACAGAGGAAGAGGTAAATATCTTTCTTTTCTTTTCCACTGTTTCTTTCATTCTTAAAAAATTCCTTATTTTGATCTCTCTTTTTTTTTTCCTCCTTTCAGTTTGTTCCAGTTGTATTTCATAAAGCTGCAAATGGAGTTTTAATCGATCCGAGCTCTGAAACAAACTCTGTAAGTTTTCCCTTTTTCTCCAAAAACATTGGATTTTAGTTTAAACTTTAAACCAACGCCTGATTGATAAAAAGAATTCTTGGGTATCAGGTTGAACAAGGTGCAAAAGTGGAGCTCCCTTTATGGCTGGCTCAGGAATTATGCTTAAGGCAGGCCGTATCCATAAGCGCTCCCGCCTGTTTTAACCAAAAGTAAGATACCCATTTCTGTTTTCTCTAAATTTTGTTAATTGTTCCTGAAATATGTTATTCTTGACTGTTTAATGGCTCGAATTGAAGTATATGCTACGTACCTTATACTGTCGTTTTCTAGGTGTTTGATTTTATACCTCAATGAAATATTGTGTCTTTATAATTGGGTGTAATTTTTTTTTAAACCTGATTGTAGTAATAGCATGGTGATTGACTTACTCATTTGGTTGTTCAAGATATAGATTTGAAAGTCCTTGTGTTTTTTGTGAGTTCATTTATTTGTTCATTTCTCTTTGTTATTGATGCTTTTTGATATCAGAACAAGGCTGGAAATTCAAGCTGATGCAGCATGTGTGGATCTTAGATCCCGATCTCCATATTTCTATGAATTTGGATGCAAGATAGCGCCACTGTGAGTCTTTCCTCTAAGCCTTTTACTTCATGCTTTATGTTGTTTAGTTTCTTCTCAAGAAAAATGAATCATAATTCCACATCATGATAGTTGAACCACATCTCTTTCTTCCATTCTTATATTATGTGTATGTTTGAGAAAGCAATGGTCATTCTTTTATTCCCTATAATTTTAGCATTTGCTGCAGTCTTCTCTTTTGTAAATTTGGAAGTGAAATATATGTGGCTTGCAACAATAAGGGTCTCTAAGGCTGGATGCACACAACACTCATCATCAATGAGCTAAAATTTAGCATGTTCATAGCAAGTGTTGGTTGTTTGTATTGTCATTGGATGCATAACCGTTTTTACTTAAATTGAATTCTCACTAACTTTATTTGAATGGAACAGTGTTGGTGATAAGACGGTTGAAGTCTTGCTCTTATCTGCATTTAAGATCAGGTACAAGGAGATATTGACTAAAGCATATACTGCTGCACACACGTCAACTTTGAAGTTCTTGACACTCCTAACAAAGGAAGAAACCAATTGTGAGTCCATTCTTCTTTGAGCTTATTTCTTCTAATTCTTGGCCAATACATGTATGCATATGGGTATTAAGTTTCTCTATCATGTAGTGTATGAAGCAGCTCAGTCTTCAATGGCAGCCTTTAAGAAGTGGCGGAAGGGTGGCCCCAGGCTTCAGAGAGCTTCAGTTCTTGGAAGGAAGAGGAAGCCAATAGAATAGATGCTATTCTATCCTGAAGATAAGATGCCTCTCATAGTCACTTTCACAATGGTAACATGCTATCCATAGTGAGCTTGTGATGAGAAATGTATATGTATCTGATGAATGTTTGTATATTAATCATGAGTCTCCTAAATGCTTCAAATACCCTTGTTTAATTAATTTTCGTTACTTTGCAAGGTCAATTGGGAGGTTCCGTGATTGGATGGGCATACACTGCACAAACTTGACTCGGAGTGGAAAAAACCACTCATCTATAGATGATGGCATTGGTTGAACCAAGACTCATGCTTAGTGAAATTGCTGTTAATGTATTCCTTTCAATGACATCTCTTCTCTATAATATTGAGCTTCAACTTTCCACTCCCACTGGATGTCATGTCATAGGGGTTTTTTCTATTTGTGCTTTAAATCCATACATATTGCTGTTGAATGGATTTGCATATGCATACGAATTGCAATTGATCCTGTCTTGAACTTTGTTTGCATTAGGAGACTGACATTAGACATCCAAGTCTTTTACATGCATAAATAAATACCCAGAAGTGATCAGTTTTACATCCAAGTGTATTTTCTGTTGATGACTCCGCAATAATTTGTGATGAGTTTGAGGATTAAAACTTTTTTCTACAAATGTTTCCATGAAACCAAAGTTTCTCCATGTTGCATGAACTAAGAGGTGGTAAAATGAATTCAAATCCGAAAGACTGAAACCAAAATTCTGTTTGATAAATGCTTGAATTTTGACAAATAATGCTCCATTGCTAAAGCTAAAACAAGCTGTCTGGCCGGTCATTTTCCAACTGAGAGTTCTATTTCCAACCAAAAAATTATTCAATACAAATTGCTTCAAATTTGTTGAACACAATATAAAAGTAAGAAGCAGCTGCAATCTGAAGCAGTTCTGGGACACAAGATTTTCTTTTAAGGTCCTTACAAAGAGAAATAAATTATATTGCTAACTAGACTAGAGACTATGATATAAATAAAATACTTCTGCAGTTAAAAGTGGACAATTAATCTGTCAAAACTGTGTCCAATATGATATCATTAAACATTGGATATCAGTAATTCACCAAAAAAAAAAACATTGGATATCAGTAGTATCCCATTATCCCGCTTAGCTAATTGAAAAGAAGATGGTTCCTCTGCAATAACATAAGATCTAGGCATATTTCTTGAGACAGCAAAAAGCTTTGAAAGTTTTATTTTTTGGTTTGGTGATATCAAGCTCCATTGTCTCCGTTTATTTACCTCGGATTTTAACTTGAAGAGTCCAATGAACCTTTCCATCTGGGAGAGGTATTGATTTTGGCAACCGTAATGGTACCTCAAATTCTCCAAATGTCGACAAAGGGGTTGGTAGGTGTATGTTTTCGGGTTCAATGTGCACACATAATTGCCTTGCAACCTGAAACAGTATGAAGGAATTAATCAACAATGGACAAGTGAATAACAAAAAAGAATGTCACAAATTCACTTCTAAAACATTCATGGTAGCTCACGAAAAAGCTGCAATATTCAAGAGAGTACCATGAGCTTCAGAAAAGAAATTCTTATCACAGACATCTAAACTTCCATAACTTCTATAAACCTCTCTCATTTTTTTTTAAATTTTTTTTTTTTTTTGCAATTATAAAGGCAGTTTACTTTATTTTTTTGCAATTACAAAGGCAGTTTATTTTATTTTATTTGCAAGAACTATGAGCTAATATATGACACCAAACCAACAACAGATACAGCCAAAGGAGATTGTCTTTCGAAGAGATGACAGAGAACCATTACTAGTTATACAGAAGACAACCATACCTCAGCAACAAGTTCATCTTTTGTAACAGGTGTGCGCAATTCAACTGGGTCATCTTTTGTAGCACGAGTGCGGAACTTTGCAGCATCGATGAGTCTCCTCAATACCTGAAAAATGAAATACAATTTATACCTAGATGTAACCCGGAAGCCAACATAAATTCAATTATTATTTCTAAGCTTCAACAGAATTTTGAAGAAATAGTTTTTCACAAAATAAGTTGAATCAATTATCACATTCTAGCTTCTTGTAGAACTTGAACAAGTCCAATTTCAATTTAGTTAACCATACATACTTCACTTTCATTGCCCCAGCATTATAGGTTTGTTTCAGTCCCACACCCTTTTCAACCTTGTTTAGTTTTACATAAAAAAAGCTCTTAAAAAGGGGGGAAATGCATGTTTATTTGAGGGGCAGATATACATAAAACTAAAAGAGAGAACAGAATGTTTCTGGATTAAAGGCTTTATAAATTGGGCACTCACCAGCCGGGAATTCACTAGACGGTTTGCTGCCTTCTCATATTCTTTTGTCATATCTTTGTCAGTCTTTTTAACTACTTGAAACTCCTGTTCCACTGGTTGATAAATCTGATATGCAAGCAGAACACAGGTAAGTTATCATTAAAGTGAAATAAGAACTATAGGTATCTCTTGCATAGGAATCAGCCTCTTAAACTGACAAACCAGATAAGCATAAAATCTGCACTTATCTAAAATGGAATTTTGCTTCGCCAATATTTAAAATTCATAAACAACATATGAATCCTCAAAAGAATGGAAGGGTGAGGGCAAGCACGAAATACTTTTCACTCCACAAGAAGACATATTTCCTCCTTAAGGCCATATCAGCAGATGATAAATATTAAAGAAATGGCACTACTAGACATGATACTAACTTGAAACCAGAAGCAATATCAAACATTATACCTTTACAACAAGCTTGCTTTTCCCTGAATGTGTCATTACAAAAGGTTTATACATGACTCCAGTATAAATATAAATGTCTGTGTTTAAGAGCACATTGATGGACGTGTTTAAGCGAGAGTTTAATCTCGATAAATATCCAAGAAAAAACTTCTTATAATAATCAAACAACCATGAAAATAAAGTTCCAAGCATCAATAGCAAATTGTGACTCAAAATGGGACATAGTCAAGTAAACAGGCAAGAGACACACCTTACGCTGCTCCCTGATGAGATAAGCATACTTATCGATGTTAGGTACCGCGAGTAATTTTGGCATCAGGTGGTTGCGGAAATAACCAGCAGCAACTTTGACAGTTTCTCCAGATTTTCCAAGCTTATCAATACTCTAACAAACACATAAGAAAGAAACCAAAAACTTAGAAAAATGAACTAAATGAAGGGGGACAAAATGGCAACAAATACATTACAAAATTGATCAAATGAAAGAAAGTATTCACCGTGGTAAGAATAACTTCCAACTTCCTGTATCTAACTCCTTGACCAGCATACAAGAGAGGTGGCATCAAACGATCATGATTATGAACATTTACGTCTTTGACAATTTGCCTGAGGGCATTTCTACCATAGTGCATGTAAGCCATTTACCCAATCCTCTATTTCACGTTTTTCTGCCATACAACAATTTCCTCAGTGGGTTTTTTTTAAGAAACCCAAATATATTCAAATGCTTCAAACTAATTTTGGTAATGCTATAATCATAACTTTTTCATTAATCTAAGAAATGAACAAATAGGTAAAAACGAGGGAAATAGTAAACCATTGCAATTGCAACTTATATAGAATTTAAAAGAAAATTTGAGGAAAAAAAAGAAAACAAAGAGAAAAGTAGATGAAAATACGAGGAAGCTAAAACGAGCACCTGAGTTGAGGATGGAACGGATCAGAAAAAAAATGGCTCGCCGGCGGCCACAAGCGGGTTAGGTTTTCAGAGGGAAACGGAAATATATTGGTTTGGTTCTTCTCTACTCAACAGCAGTAGTCGCAGCACCGTAGCGGCAGCTCACTTATTTTCATTTTCCCCTTTTTCGTTCCCTTTCTATAAAATGAAAACAGCACATTAAACGGCGCCGTTTTAATTAGAAACGAAGCCGTTAAACTAGGGCGACGTCGTTTTGTAACGAAGTCAAGAATTTTTCGTTTCCTTCTCCTCCCAAGCAAAATAGAAATATTAGAATCTTTCCCAATTCTCAGTCCTCAGTCCCCACCGATCAAAATCCTTCATTTACCATGTTGCTGAGAATGGCCTAGGGTTTCTTTTCCATCAAAATTTCCGCCATGGCCATGAAATTCCTCTTCGTCGCTGTGCTCTTTTATTTCCAGTTTCATCTCTCTTTATCTGGTAAGGTTTTCTTTTGCATATGCCTATATCTAGCTCTTATTTTGTTTTTTCTTTTTTCATTTCTTAATTTACGATTTCTCAAATTCGGATATACTCTTTTGTTCTTTTGCTTAGAAAATTGGTTTCGGTTGAAAAGAAATTATGTAGACTACTTGTAGTATCCTTAATTTTGCTTACTTCAGTTTACTTTCTTATTTATACTTAACTTTTACACTTTTTGAATTTGCATTGGATTTAGAATCTAAAATTTTTCCTTAATTTGACATTTTAGGAGAGATGAACTCAATGGAGTCAGTTCCTGATCTTCAAAAGTCGATGTACATGGTTGTGGATGGATACCCTTGCGTACGACTGATCAATATTTCAGGAGAGATTGGTTGCTCAAGTAAGACTTCTTGTTTTACCACTGTTTTGCTTGTTTAAAGTTTGAACAGCTGTCTGTATACTAAAGCATTTCCTTCAAATGTTTTGTTTTTAGATCCGGGACGAGACAAGGTTGTAGCTCCAATAGTAGAATACAAGAATACCAAAGATCTGACCCAGCCTTCTGCAGTTTTGTTGTCAATGGATGATGTGGAAGGTTTCTTTAGTAGGTATGTCTGTTACTTTCAAAACCTTCTTCAGAATGTGTCTTGCATATTGAATGCATGTTTCGTTTCGTTTCATTTTTTTTTTCCTGTTCTTTGTTTTCTGCATGGTTTGGTTTTCCATATTTCTGTTACAAAGAAAAATTTATGTTCCTTAGATTTCAAGGTAATCCACTAATCCTTCTCTTCATTTAGGTCGATTTCAAAACTCACAAGAATAATTCATTTAAGGATAAATGTAAAAGATGTTTCTCTACACTAATCATTGCATTGGATTAAGTATAACAAGTATTTGAAGTTGCAAAATTAGTGCCGTAATACCTGTTGTGGGGCCAAAAGTATTTGTTACATGAGCTTGATCATTTGCTGATAATGTTTCCATGTTGAAACTTATGTGGAAGGTTTATATCAAAGAGCTAATAGCACATGGTCTGCATTTTATTGCTAAAGTGTTGGCTTTTAGCTTTCATAAGATATGAAGATACCTGTTTCCATTTCAGGATTTCAAAGGATTCAGTCTTTGCTAGTAATGTTGGCGGTGTTCTAGTTAAATCAGAGGATGGAATTGTAAATAAGCTAAAAGGTAATCACATTTTCTTAGATATTAGTATTACTCTACAAAATCTGTGTTTTGTCAAGGAACTATGCTTGTTTTCCTAACAGTTGAATATTCTTTCTTCTTGCAGGATTCTCTCCTGCTCAGAAGTTTCCGCAAGCTCAATTTGCACCTTACGCGAACACTACTTATGAGTGGAACCCAATTGTATGCTATTAGTATATAGTAGGATCAGATCCTATAAGTTATAAAATATCTTCGTTAATGTTAGCTAGTTCTTGTTGCCCAAACCCTCTGTTTTTATCCCTACTATCTGTTATGACGGGTTTTGTGGGTTTTCCTGTATGCTTGACATGTTATACTATCACATGTTTTTCATTTTCAGGGATCTGGAATTATGTGGAAATCATATAATTTTCCTGTGTTTTTACTCTCGGAAAGTAGCACATCGACCTTGCAAGAGGTAATTCATGTAGCTTCCAATTCCTTCATCTTTCAGTACAATTATGCGGACATCATAATTATTGACCACAAGAAACAAAGACTTCTTAGGTTGTTTCTGCTCGCCTGCTCCAATGGTTAATAATCAATGATTTGTTTAGTATAATTGCGGTTGTTGGCCATTGCTAATTTTAAATAAAAGCATTATGTGATGCACTTATTTAAAATATACTGATGTCATACTGGAAGAATTCGACAGAACTTAAGTCGGATATATTCTCGGGCACTGAAGCATGATGTGAAAGATCGAAGTCTGTGAGGCACTTTTAGTTATTTGGTTGTATTTTGTTATGATGCGAATGCTGATGATTTCATTTACTATGCAGATTGCTACGAAGACTGACAAAACAGATAAAGCTTATATTACTAATGTTGCAGAATTTGATCTGGTGATGCAGGTATAATGTTACAACTGATATTGCACATTTTCATGATAATGTAACTTTTTGTACATTCTTTATGACTTACATTCTAGTTTTTTCTACATTTGCTTGCATTAGACGACTAAGGTTGGGACTCATGATTCAGAATCTTGTTTGAGAGAAGAGACTTGTCTTCCATTAGGTGGATACAGGTGAATTTTCCATCTTTCGTAGGAAGTTTCTAGTTTCATGGTGTTACCTATTCAGTTTAATCATGTGGAGTTGAAAAATTACAATCCTTATTTCTCTGGTATCTATTTAAAGAATGCAATATGTCAATCTCTTAACTTTAAAAAAATAATAAAAAAATAAAATTCTTTATGGAATTATTGAATTTATAAAGTTTAAATCTGATTATTATTTAGAGGAGCATTATAATTGAGTGTGAAGCACCATTTAATGAGCAACTTTTGCCTAATTAGCATTGCTTCATTGTTTATTTTTGTTGTCTCCGTGTTTGCAATTTGTCCAGTAGAAAAAGATTGAGCTTTACATTTGCAAAATGGACCGATGTTTATTGTTATAGTGCCAAAATTTACTTAAATGTCGAATGCTCAGTGGGTTGAGCATTATGCCGAATAAGATTTCTGTGCATCAATCTGATAATTTCAGTCTTCAAAAGCAGTTCTGGAAAACATTTAGTTATGACACGAAAATGCCTTCCCTTATTTGAAATTCAGCTTCTAATTTCTCCATAATGTTCTACCTTTTGTCATGAAATGGGGCCAAAAAAGACTAGCCTGCTAAGGTGAGCAATTATTGCACTTAATAAGCCAACGAGCTTTCTTCCTATCTGTTGTGATAGGTTTATCTTGCCTACTACTTCAAGTGCTTGGCTTGACATCCTATCCCACCTGAAAAGGTGACAACCTTGTCATACTTGGATGGGCTTATTCTACATTGGTGTAGAGTCTTTAGAGAATAATGGACAATAGGTGTGAAAGAGAATATAAGGATTCTACAAGTTGTTGGGTAAGTTATGAATTAATGCAATATGCAGTACCCCTAGGCAATGTCATTTCGGTTTTCTCGTGCACTTGAGGCACAAGGTAAAAAGGTTGCACTAGGCTTTCTTACTGGCTTGTAAAAGCTAGAAGAAAAGTAACGGGACTGTAGTTTAAAGTCAATGGCAATGTACAGGTACAGACCAAGGGAAGTATACCAATCTCTCCATCAATATTATTTACCGTTTCAAGACAACCGTTGTAATCCAACAAAAGGTTTAATAAAATTGTATTATTTTCAAGTTTCCTTGGAACTTTATTTATTTTGTTCTTTTACTTAAACTTGCATGGTCTGTTGGCTGAGTGAAGGACTCTTTGTTTTAGTTACCATAGTTCAATCCTTGGCCAGGAATGGATCAATTAGTTTGACATTGTCACAGGATATTTTTGTATGCTTGATTCACCCTCCTCTGCCTTCGGTGCACCTTTCCCGACTTCTGGCTTTCTGTATGCCTCTTTATTTCTGACAAGGAAGTTATCTATTGTGGTTTGCTATTTCTATATATCTAATTCTCAGTGAAGTTTAGAGTGTGTAGTATCGGATCATTTTCCAACTTATATCATAAGAGGGACAGTGAAGTGATATGTTTGAATTAATTTGTTTCCAGGAAGATATACATTACTAAGGAATGTAATCAATAAATTATCTTTTTTAGGAGATGTGTAATATGTTTTGTCAGCTAAAACTGGTTTGTTGCTGTGTGCTGCCATTGAGGGTCAAGTATTCATATGTTCCCGGAAGTTTTACATCAATGTCTAATTTTATGCATCTAAATCGTGAAGGGCAGTGTTTGGTCAGCATTACCACCAATTAACAGCTCATCCTCAAATCAGTCCAAGCCCATTATATTAACAGTGGCTTCTATGGATGCTGCATCTTTTTTTCGGGACAAAAGCCTTGGGGCAGAATCTCCTATATCTGTAAGTTCATATCCTTCACATAAAGTTATTTCATTTATCTGTTGTTTCTTTTCTTCTTTTATTTTATTTTATTTTATTTTTTTGACTGATTAAATCCGAATTTGTGTTCCGAAAACTCTCCAGGGAGTGATATCATTGCTGGCAGCAGTTGATGCGCTTTCCCATATGGATGGTTTAGAGGACCTTACTAAGCAGGTTTTTAGACTGGCATTCTTCCTCGCTACATTGGCAGTGAACCTCCAAGATTTATTTATTTATTTTAACTTACTGCTAATATATCCATAATTTTTGGTGCAGCTTGTCTTTCTTGTTTTCACTGGTGAGGCCTGGGGTTACCTTGGTAGCAGGAGATTTCTACTTGAACTTGATCAGCAGTCGGATGCTGTTCATGGCCTCGATAGCACATTGATTGAATTGGTATTTTTCTCCTTTGTGGAACTTGATTAGCATCATGAGGGGTCACCCTTCTTTTTTTTTTTAATTATGATGACCTTTTTGATTTATTACTTGGATCAATTAAGATTGCCTGTTTGTATGCTTTTATATGTGTGGGAAATATCGGGCTCTTTAGTCTTGAATTTCTATGATTAGTAGTTGCTTTATGATTAATGCCATGCTTTCTCTCTCCCACATAAATAAATCCATGAAATAATTTTTTCTTTTGTGGTTTGGAAAAGGTCATGGAAATTGGGTCAACTGGATGGGGCTTAAGTCAAGGGAACAAAACCTTCTTCGCTCACACAGAGGTAGCAGATGACTTTTTTATTTATAAATTTTACTAAAGCTTCTGTGTTATTTATGCAAAAATTTTCTTCAAATGTCCTGCACAGGGTTGTTTGTGGTATAAAATGCAACAATGTGTTGCCATATATTTAAAAGGTAAAGATGATGGTAGAGAGAATAGCTGGTTTGACTGATTAGTGCTGGCAGTCTGTTGAGGCAGTTTGTTGTGGATATTATTGGTGAGAGCTGTGTTGATGATGGATTTAGAATGAACAGATTTTGGTCCATGGGTTCCCCTTTTAATATTCTTGTTGAAAAGTGGCAATGGTTAAGATGTGATTGCAGCTTGGGGTAGCGTTTTGCCTCCCTGTTGTGTTCAAAACTGACACAAAGGATTTTTATCTTCTTTTGATGAATGCTATAATCATTACCACAGGCAGAAGAGTAAAATTCATGATAATTGCTCTTAATCTGTGCCATTTATTATTTTCTTTTGATTGAGATAGTTAATGATATGTTATGTCTTTATTCATTCTAACTTCTAAGTTTCCATTGAATTTTTTGTAGTTCTTAGATTACTTATGGGGTACTTATTACCCTTGATAAGTAATTTGCCACTACATTACTTAAATCTCAGTGGTTAATGTAGGTTTCATCTGGCGCAAATGAAGTTTTGGATGCCTTAAAACTTGCTCAAGAGTCTCTTAAATCTGAAGGTGTTACAATTGCAACTGCTAGTTCTTCAAATCCTGGAATCCCACCATCTTCCTTGATGGCATTTTTGAGAAAGGTTTTGAGAAAACTTAACTCTTATGTTTACCTTGAACTATTTCTAGTTTTATATGTTCTTCTTAATTGTCTTGTATTTCTATTGATGAAGAGTATGCAGTTATATACCACTCTTTCTAACTTGAGTTTTAATTCATTTTAATCATAAGAAACCTATATACTTGGTTTAGAAAAAAAAATAGTTTTTATTTCTTGGTAGAGCTGTTTCCACATTAGAAATATACTGATTTATAATTTGCTTTGTCGTATTATGTCAAGAGGATCTTTAGCCGATGACCCTTTCTTGCACTCCTCTAAAAAGTGCTGCACCTTTTATCCTTTCTTCTCTTCATAAATGTTACTCGTTGAAATTATCTTAAGAACAATAACAGGACTAAGATGAGCACAATATTATGACACGGTTATATGGCATTGATTTCAATGGCGTTATAGCTCACCTATTCATTTTTAATTGCAAAAGGGAAATAAAGTCACAAACACTTGTAAGCTGTTTGATATCTGATCTTAGTTTAGGAAAAAAAATAAGAAGAGAAAAAAAATGCCACCTGTGCAAAGTAATTAGTTTCCTTGAACATGAAATCATGAAACTTTCTCTGGTTGACTAGTGTAGTGTAGACCATCTTTTCCTCAAAGATTCTCTTTTGCTAAACTTCTTGGAAAGTATGATACTTGGTTCAATGTCATGGTTCCTACTCATTCAAAGCTTCTCAATACTCTTGATTTGGACTCCTACTTGTGTTTGATTGGCATTCGATGATAATCAATCAACCTCGAAAGGAAATTTTTGTTGTATTTTTCAGACGCTGCTCATTCATTCATAGTAATGAAGATGAGGTTCACATGATAGATTTCTTTAATAAAAATATATCATATAAAGTACGTAATTTTCATTATACTCCTTACCTTTACCGTAGAGATTGCAAGGTTGTTATAAATATAGGTTTTTGAGAGATCACTCTAGAAATAGTCCTTAGTGTGTTTACCATAAAACTAAAATTATGCTATATATTTATGTTTGAAAATTATAGATCGATGTATTCTGTGGACAATTTTATAAAGATATAACCTTTTTTAAATTGTATATGCATACATTTTATAGAGTTAACCTGTAGCTTTATTATTGGCCCCACAAGAAATTTATTGTTACTATTGTAACTTAATTCCAAAGATAATCTGTGGCTTCACCTAGTTAAAAGGTCGTAGTTTAGAATTAAAGAAGCAGAAATTTTCTGGTCATTCTTTGCTGCCAAACTTCCATTGTGATTTCAATGAAGCATTGTTAGTTTTGAAGATCTTCACCGTGCACTTATCAATTTTAAGCTTTTCTCTGCTATGTCATTCTTTTAATTTATTTGTAGTGCATAAAACCAACAACGTAGAACCAGATCTTACTATCATTTTTTTGATCTCTTGGTAGAACTCTTCAACTTCTGGGATTGTGTTAGAGGATTTTGATACCATCTTTTCCAACAAGTTCTACCAGAGTCATCTTGATGACACATGTGAGTTAATTTACATTTTGCTTGTTTTTCTCAGTCCTGTCTTCATCGTTCTGTAAAAGTTGTAACTTTGTCTGGCACCATCTATCTTGCAGCAAACATAAACTCGTCATCTATCGTAGCGGCTGCTTCGCTGGTTGCTCGGACCCTCTATGTTCTTGCTAGTAATAGCAAGGATTTAACCAGTTCATCTCTAGAATCAATCAATGTGAATGCTACTCTGGTTGAAGAACTGATAAGCTGCATGTTAGACTGTAATCCTGGTCTGTCTTGTGAGTTGGTCAAGAGCTACATTTCGAGTAAAGATACATGCCCAAGCCATTATGTTGGTGTTGTTCTTGGAGAACCTTCCTCCACACCTTATCCCGATCAAGTGGATGATATTTCCAGGTTTCTATGGAACTTTCTGGCGGATAGAACATCAATTCCAAAGGGAAATACCTCTGTTTGCTCACAGGATTGTGGCAAAAAAGGTGGGGTGTGCATTAGAGCAGAAACAGATCAGAAGGGAGTTTGTGTTATCTCCACTACCAGGTAACTTTGCAGCTCAAGGATTCTAAGAAGTGATTTATTTTAGTACAGACCATGAATAACTGGTATCAGGCCAAGCTTATAAGAAGTGGTGCATAAACTACTGCTCATTTTTTTTATGGCCTTACCTCAACCATCATTTCTGATTTTCAACCCATATAGAGTCATAAAGTTGGTAAATATCTGTTGTGGTGAAGCCTTCCTAAATTTAATCTATCTTGGATAATGTCAACTTCATGCAGTCTATATTTGTTTGATTATATTTAGTTGACCATACTGATACCGACTTTATTAGAGTGAGAACAGTTGGTAGTTCAGACAGGCCATCAATTCCTATATGTTTGGTTTGTGGTATCTTAGGTATCACGCGGTAATGTCATTCACAGCTCTTCCCTGGGAATGTTATTTTAGTGGGCAAGTTTAGTTTTTTGTTTTTGTGGGAATAAGATTACCATGTTAACATGGGAAAGTTATTAAATTTTGAGAATATAAGAGAAAGACAAGGGAAAAGGAGTAACACTTTCCAGGGAAAGTTAACTTTCCCACCTAAAATTAGATTCCTCCAACCAAACATGGGAATGCTATTTCCCTATCAACTTACCACACTTTCCCACTACTTTCCACGAAGCAAACGCAAATGATTTCTTGTGATTTTGTATGCCTTATATGCTTATATCTATTTTCATATTCTTGGACTGAAGTAGATAGTGCACGGTTCAAGGTTCCTGTAATGCTGAAAGATCATTTATCTGGTTCATACAAACCCTGCACATAGTATATACTACCCATTATAGCTACATCGTCAGTATGCTTTAAAGCAATTTGTTTCATCAAATGTGATATTTAGCTATATATCTTTAATTACTGCTTGAAAATGTGATCGCTATTTCTATGATCTAAAGGCATGTGATTCCTCAATTTAGGTATGTTCCTGCATATTCAACCCGCTTGAAGTTTGACTCCGGAACTTGGACACTGTTGCCGCCAAACTCCTCTGATCCCATGGGGATGCTTGACCCTGTTTGGACCGAGAGCAACTGGAACACGATTGGTCTGCGGGTCTATACTGTTCAAGATGCTGCTTATGACCGACTGGTTTTGCTTTCGGGTATCACTGTAACAGCCTTTGCTTATTTAGCGATAGTACTTACAAGAGCCTATGTAATAAAGGCCTTGAAGCAAGATTGAGAACTCTTGTCCTACAAATTTTTGTAACACATTACATACAATATTGTTAGGATTTAGATTATATACGATATTTTGATGTTACTGAATTTGCATATTTTGATGGTACTTAGATTGGTAAAATTTTTGAATCATCTCAAGAATGTTGCATTATTCTAGTTGTGCTCATTGTTGTGCTGTTGAGAATGAAAGCTGGTTGAAGTTCTTAAGCTAATTGATTGCCGCACCCTTTGCATCAAGACATTGCTTTTGATTGTTGAATCTTTCAGGTGTTGTCAATGGCTCACTGCTACCATTAGCTCTCTTTATCTTAAGAGGATAGTGATAATTATTTGGAAAATTATAGGCTTAAATGTCCTTTTGCCCCCTAACCTTTTGAAAAATGGACACTCCTCGACTTTTTTAAGGGACACTTTGCACCCTTAGCTTTCAAATTTGGGACAATTTGCCCCCAAAATGGATGGAAGCCTAACGGCTCAGTTAAATTGACAATTTGCCAACATGTAACACAACATGTGGTTTGGTTTACATGAATTTTTAATTTCCAAATTACAACTTAATTTGACCTGAGGATACTATTAATTTGTCTCAAATGACGGAAGAACATAGAATAGAAGCGCGTCGACCCAAGTCCAAAGTTAGAGGTCACATTAATAGCACTTTTTTTTCCTTGAGCATTTCAATTTACCCAATTTGATTTCACCAAAAATAATTTACCCAATTTGAAAATAAAATATTTAAAAAAAAAAAGAAAAAAAAACAACACACACACACACAAAAGGGTTGTGGTCCTTCGTGGAGATCATCAAGTGAACTGCAATGAATTGTAGTAATTGGCAAGATAGTGATAATGGTGCTACGTATATGAAAGTGATGAATGTCATAATAATAATTTTGATTTTCCTAGTATAAATTGTAATATCATCCATGCATGAGTTGGTGGACTAAGTCACAGGATCATTTTCAAAGCCCAGCAAGGGAGATGACATGATTTAATAAATTATTATCAACCGAGCGGAAGAGGGTCATATTTAATTTCCCTGGCTTGCAATTGTAACGAATTGTTGTTGAATGTTGATAATGTAAATATGGAAAGATAAGCTGGTAGAGAGAAGGAAATACAAAATATCACTCTTTTTATTGATAATGATAATGTAAATACGGAAATAAGTGATCAGCTCCTGCCTCCTGGCTTATAACACCATGTGGATTGTGGACTGTGGACTGACCATATATATGACCAAATTAAAGCAATAGTCTTTCAAATACAAATCAAAGATTAAATTTGCGCAAACATTATTACATATATTTTTTATTGGCATAATTGAGAGATGATTTCAGCTAGCAATATAGGGAAGAGCTGATTTCCCACCGCCCATCACATTGATCTAAGGTATAGTATCAGTTGCAGGAGTACATTTAATTATCCTTCCATCCTTATCAAAACACATGCGGCGACCAGGAGGAGGAGGAGGAGGAGGAGGAGATGGCCGTGGCTTTGGCTTTGGCTTTGGCAAGCGCGGTTTAGTACCGCGGACTATCGATGGAATACCGCGGACTATCGGGGCAAAGAATAATCTTCTTTCACGATGAATGGAGTTTTCTGCAAAATCAACAAGCATCCAATCCAATGCAGGGTAATTGTTAAAATCTCACATGAAAAGAATAGATGCGGGTAAGCTAAAGCAAATTTGCAAATTACTGTTTTTTAAATGTACAAAATGTATATTTGTTAATAATTATTAATTCATTGCAATGATAATTTCTACTTATATATAATATGGTGTAGCTAGCTAGTAATTAAAATTAAGAATATTGGAGGGAAGCATTTGAATCAAAGTTCAAATTCAAGTTAATGATAAGATGTAGATCAGGAGTATTTTGAATACTTCAAACCTTGTATTTATCTCATACTCTAACTATAAAGCCTATCAATAATCCTTGTATCTATATAAACAATATACTCAATACAGAAATATACAAGTCCTTTTCACCCAATTATAATTTGATACTCTTTCCTCTTAATGGTATCAAGAGCCGCCAATAAACTTTAAGTTTTTTTTCCCCTCTCGACCTAATTTTCTCTCCTTTTTCTTCTTCTTTTTCCTATCCATGGCTTCCACCACCGCCGACTCCTCTGATTCTCCCAAAACTCCAACGGTTGTTAATACAAACACACAACAAATCATTCAATCCAATGGATTGCCGCCTCTGGTAACAATCAATGCTGCAGCGCAGCTACCGATTAAGTTGGCTCCTCACAACTTTCCCTCATGGAGGGCGCAGTTCAGTTCATTGCTTGTTGGGCACAAGCTGTTAGGGTATATAGATGGCTCCAAGCCATGCCCTGTTTCTCAGATCCCTTCTACGGATAATCCATCCATTCTTGTGCCAAATCCTGCGTTTGATCATTGGATCCAACAGGATCAGCTTCTGCTCCATGGGATCATTGCCTCTGCAACGGAAACTGTCGTTCCGTTCTTTGCTTCTTGTCAAACATCTAAAGGTGCGTGGTCAAAGATTCAAAATTTGTATGCTAATAAATCCCGCTCTCGCATGATGCAGCTTAGGGAAAAATTGTTGCAGCCAAAGGGGAACAAGTCGGTTCTGGATTATCTTCAAGGAATTCGACATATTGCAGATGAGCTTGCACTCATCAATTCACCAGTGAGTGAAGATGAATTGGTTATCCATGCCCTGAATGGCATTGGATCTGACTTCAAGGAAATTGTGGCGGGAATCAGGGCAAGAGAGAGCTATATTTCCTTTGAAGAGTTGCTAGAGAAACTGACGGATTATGAAAGTTATCTGTCAAAATTGAATTCCACTGATGTTCTTGTGCTTACGGCAAATGTTGCTCAGAAGTTTCATCAAGGTGACAGGTACAGACAAGGGTCAAAGAATCATTCATTTCAAAAGAATTATGCATCCAATAACAATGCTGTGCAGAAAAAGAATTTTTCAAGGCTAGTGTGCCAATTCTGTGACAAACCTGGCCACACTGTTAAGTCTTGCTATCAGATTTGACCCAAGCAGTCTTCACCATCTGCTCATGTTGCCACTGCTTCACGCCCAAATAGCTCATGGTTGCTGGACACTGGCGCATCTCATCATGTGACTTCAGATCTTCGCAATCTAGAACTTAGTGACAAGTATCCTGGAACAGATCAACTAGTCATCGGTGATGGGAGTGGCCTGGACATAACACATACCGGTTCTACTTCTATCCTTACTAAGCCTGCAACTTTTAAATTTCAAAATGTGTTATGTGTTCCAAAAGCAAGTAGAAATCTTTGCTCAGTTTCCAAATTTTGCAGAAATAATAATGTCTCTGTTGAATTTTATCCCTTTTCTTACCTTGTGAAGAATCTTCGAACGAGGAGGGCACTTGCAGCAGGCTGGAGTGAAGATGGAATCTACCAACTTCAGTCAGCAAAGTCTATAGTGGATCATAGAGCCTTAGCCTTTGTTGGCACAAGAACCAATTCTACCATTTGGCATCAACGTTTAGGACATCCAGGACCCAAAGTTCTTAGTCTTTTAATTCAATCTTCTTCTCTGCCTTGTTCTAGCAAAATTTCAAATAGTCTATGTAACTCCTGTTCCTGCAATAAAATCCATAAACTCCCTTTTTCAGTGTCCTCAATTTCATCTTCTCGTCCTTTAGAAGTTTTGTTCAGTGATGTATGGGGTCCAAGCAAAATTGTTTCTGTTCAAGGTTACAAATATTATGTTTCTTTTGTGGATCATTTTACAAAGTATATCTGGTTTTTTCCACTCAAACAAAAATCTGAGGTTCATGATATATTTGTCAAATTTCGAAAGCTTGTTGAGAGATACTTTAATGTGCCAATTTTGACAGTATATTCAGACTCAGGGGGAGAGTATGAGAAGCTTAAAAATTTGTTTGAAAACATGGGAATACAGCATTTGAAAACACCTCCACATACCCCGGAGCATAATGCTGTAGCAGAAAGGAGACATAGATTGATTGTTGAAACTGGTAAAACACTCTTACACCAAGCTTCCATTCCACCAAGTTATTGGCCTTATGCATTTGCCACTGCTGTTTATTTGCTTAATCGATTGCCTACACCAATTCTAAACCAAAAGAGTCCATTTGATGTTATTCAAAGAAAAACCAAATTATACCAATCTCAAAACTTTTGGTTGCTTATGCTATCCTTGGTTAAAACCCTATACCAGTCACAAACTTGAACCAAAGTCCAAACCTTGCATCTTTTTAGGATACTCAAAGAACCAAAGTGCATATTTCTGTTTTGAACCAGTAACACAAAAAGTATACACTAGCAGACATGTGTTGTTTGATGAAATGAATTTTCCATTTAGTAAAATTTTTCCAAATATCTACTCGAACTCTGCAGCCTTGTCTCAGCTTGAGCCTTTGTCAGAAATTCCGGTTGTTACTGAAATTCCTTCAAACTTTCAACCTACAAACACTTCAACTCAGTCACCGACTCTCACTCCGCTTGCTCCAATGCAATTCTCGCCTCAAACTCCTACACAGGTAACAAGTTCAAATTCAAGTATTTCTGCTGGTACTTCTATTGGTCATATTTCTGCCGATACTTCTGTTGATCATATTCCATCTTTACCTGCACTCAATACCACTAATATTGCACCTGTGAGAACTCATCCTATGGTTACAAGGTCAATGAATGACATATATAAGCCCAAGAAGCTATTTACTGCCACAAAGCACCCACTCCCAAACTCAGCTGAACCCACAAGTGCAACAATGGCTGTTAAAAGTCCTGAATGGAAAAGAGCAATGGAGGAAGAACTTGCAGCTCTTCATAAAAACAGAACATGGGAACTTGTCCCAGCTCCAACAGATAGAACAATTGTTAAGTGCAAGTGGGTCTTCAGAATCAAACGCAATCCTGATGGATCTCTTTCCAGATATAAAGCACGTCTAGTAGCTAAGGGTTTTACACAGAGGCCTGGATTGGACTTCAATGAAACCTTCAGTCCTGTAGTCAAGCCAGTCACAGTAAGGACTATCTTGTGCTTGGCAGTCTCTGATGGGTGGCCGTTGCATCAATTTGATGTTAACAACGCATTTTTGCAGGGAAAACTTGATGAGGAAGTCTATATGACTCAGCCTCCACTCTTTCATGACAAGTCTCACCCTAATTATGTTTGCAAGTTAAATAAAGCCATCTATGGCTTGAAACAAGCTCCTCGAGCTTGGTACTCAGCTTTAAGCTTGTATTTGCTGCAGTATGGGTTTTCAAACTCAAAATATGACCACTCTTTGTTTATTTACAACGAAGGTGATACACTTGCTTTCATGCTCATCTATGTAGATGACATTATTTTGACTGGGAATCAGCCTGAGTTTATCCGAGCTTTTGTTAATGATCTTTCAGCCAAATTTTCTTTGAAAGATTTGGGAAGTCTGAATTTTTTTCTTGGTATAGAGGTGGTACCGCATTCGAAGGGTCTCTTCCTTTCTCAACACAAATATATAGCTGAAATATTGGAGAAGACAAAAATGGCAGGTGCTAAAGCTGCAAAATCACCACTGTCTACTTCAACACCCTTGAGGCTGCATGATGGAACAGCTGCTGCAAATGCAGAAGAATACATGAAAGTTCTCGGATCATTGCAATACTTATGTCTTACGAGACCGGATATTTCTTATGCGGTTAATAGACTTTCACAATTTATGCACAAGCCTACAGAAACTCATTTTGCTGCATTAAAACGATTGCTCAGATATCTCAAGGGAACATTATTTCATGGATTGAATATCAACAAAGAGAAGGCATTTAATCTCACTGTTTTTACTGATTCGGACTGGGCTGGTGACCCTGATGACAGACGCTCCACTTTAGCCTTTGTCATTATGATTGGCAACACTGCAATTTCATGGAGTTCAAAGAAACAAACCACTATTGCCAGGTCATCAACAGAAGCAGAATATCGTGCTATAGCTGCTGCTGTAGCTGAAGTCACCTGGATTCAGTCTTTGCTCTCTGAGTTACAGTTACAAATACCTTTGTCTTCCCCAACTGTATTATGTGATAATCAAAGTGCCACTTACACCTGTAAGAATCCAGTTTTCCATTCGCGGATGAAACACTTGGCCTTGGATTATTTTTTTGTCAGAGAGAAGGTTAGTGCAGGTAAACTCAAAGTTCAGCATATACCATCAACAGTCCAGCTGGCAGATGCACTTACTAAAGCCTTAGCTCACCAGCGTCTTCAAACATTGATTTCCAAGATTGGAGTATCGGAAGGATCCTCCATCTTGCGGGGGAGTATTGGAGGGAAGCATTTGAATCAAAGTTCAAATTCAAGTTAATGATAAGATGTAGATCAGGAGTATTTTGAATACTTCAAACCTTGTATTTATCTCATACTCTAACTGTAAAGCCTATCAATAATCCTTGTATCTATATAAACAATATACTCAATACAGAAATATACAAGTCCTTTTCACCCAATTATAATTTGATACTCTTTCCTCTTTAAAGAAAACTAGTTGGTGGTCTTACCATGCAGCTCTCGAGCCATGGCGGAAGAGGGCAAATTGAGAGTAGAAGCCAAGAGAATGCATAGCATGAGAAATAAAACTGCTTTCATTTTGGACTTAATTACTAATTAAAGACTTTGAGTGACCATCACCCTTGTCTCAATACACTATTTATAGAGGCCAAGTGCCCACAAGTGGTCAACTATGCCTTGTCGCATTTTATAAAAGCATACTTTTCAAAGCTTCAGCTTCCTACGGATGACCAAGACACCAAGTCGCTTGGGACGAATAGAGAGGGCAAATTTTGAGGGAGGAAAAAGAAAACCACTTGGGACGAAGAGAGTACTATATTAAAATTAGTGCATTGAATGATTGAAATGTTTATAACGGAGGGTGATTATTATATATATATGTAGTTAAGAAATTATATTTTTTTTTGGCCATCGGTTAATAAATTAAATTAGATAAATTATTCTTACCACGTAATTCATTAAACAAATTATTAAAAGATAATAACACGTTTTGGACCTTTTCTTATTGGGACAAGAAAAAAATATTAATATGATGATGATAGAAGTAGTGATCAAATTGTAAACAGAAAACATTAAACGACCCTACAACAATATACGCCATATATAAGTATAACTACTATCTCCATTCTTATATGTAAGTCACAAATAACCATTTTCTTTAGTAACAAATAATCAAAATCTTATATTGAGAAAAACGGTTGAAAAACAGTTAATTCAAAATTTTAACCATACAATTTTAGAGTGTCATCCCTATTGACACCCGAATTTTCATTTTAGGGTAAAATTGTCCATGAGCATGAAAAATAGGATGAATGACCAGGATTAAAATGATGATTTGTTAGTCTTAATTAATTTTCTGGCCATCTTATGGATATTGTTAGTAAAAGGCTTTAGATTTAAGCCTGACAAACCCAAGTTGATTAATTAAGTCCAAGATTGGTCATAATTTAATTCTAAATTATCACAAGTATGTAAATGTAGCCAATGTGTTTTCTAAACGCAAGCACAGGCTCGTTTGCTAAAATGCAAGCACAGGCTCATTTGCTAAACGTAAGCACAGGCTCGTTTGCCAAACGCAAGAACATGAGCGTTTACCCAGCGCACGTAAGTCTTATTATGCAGGAGCGTTTTCCCAACGCGCGTTTGGGTTTTCTGATGCGTTTTTCAATCAAGGATACATGAAGTAGGATTAAAATTTGTATTCCTTGGTGATTGATTGCATGGACAAAACGCTCTCCAGGAATGATTTGACGCATCGTTTTCTCCATGAAGATTCGTTGCCAGAACGCGCGTTTGGGAGAAGCAGCAGCATGCGTTGACACAGGCCAAGGGAATTTCGAAATTGGCTTTAATTTGAAGATAGAAAGTGTATTCCAAGGGAGAATGGAGTTTTCAAAGAGCATTCGTCCATCAAACAACATTCCAAGAAGGTTTCCTGAAGAACGACAAGACGTCGTTTCAGCGAAGAGTCAAGATCAGAAGAGTTTCATGCCCATGGAGACTCTCCAAGACCCATGACCAACCCCTATATAAAGGAGGCCACCCCCAGGGTTTCAGACATCTCTCAACTCACACAAACTTGCCCAGCTGCAAAAATTCTAAGCCATGAGCTTTTTCTCTGAAATTCTGCAAACTTCTGCATAATTTCTTCGTTTTTCTTACAAGTTCATACTTGTTCTTCCACTTTTACTGCTTTTAATCTTGTCTCTGGATATATTAACAGTTGTAATCCGTTTCTATCAATGAAATAGTAATCATTTGCTACTTTTTCCTTGATTTGAGTAAGAAAAACCTTTGAAACAAATATGAAATGAAGAAAATTTGAATCAATGATTTAAACAATCCGTTTGTGACTTTGATTCGGTCCCTGCAATCCGCTTGATCTTAAATTCGCTGCAACCAGCACTAAATTACTGTTCGTAAGACTTTGTCAATTTACTGTAAATTGACTGGCACGCCCTCGCCATAAGTATTCGCTCAAAACTCGAGAGATTTTTGGCGCAACAATACCAAGATTACCTTTTAAACTTTTCAAACCTTATCTCTCTCCACACTTATTACTACACACCTCTCTTCCTTGGAGAAATAATGAATTACTACATTATTATAAATAAGGGTAAAATTGGGGAAAAAATTAAATTCATCCTTTGACATATGAAAAGGACAAATAATTTAAATTTAATATTGACTACCGATGACTTATATTGATTTTTTCTTCCCAACAAGAAAATAGGAGCATAATTTATTTTAAATTAAAGTGGTCTAAACTAATCGAAATCAAACCATTAAAAGGTTGATAATTAAAAGTCGTTGTGGACTTGTTTTTCATTTTTAAAGGCCACTAGGCGAGGCCGGCCTCTTCTTAATAAACAAATACCCTTCATCTTTTGGATTGGGTTTCAACTTTTTATGTGAATATTTAATTGGGCCCATGTTTCTGACTTTATAGTTTAGGTCCACAAAAGGCCCACATTAATTTGCCCGTTCCATTCCCTCCAATCCAAGTTTCTGAAATTCAACGTTTATTCCTACACAGTTGTAAGGAAGATACCATTGTACAATTGTCTTTCTTAGACAGTTCAAATCTGCTGACTTGACATTTAATTTGTCTACACCCTTCTCCTGATTTTGAATAAAATCATCCAATACATTATTGGCGGGAAGCAATTCAAAATTGAACCAAAACAAACTGTTGAGTTAAACACTTAGCTTTACCTTGTATTTAGTTACCTTGTACACTTTTCATTTTCTTGTAAAACCAATACTTATCATTTGTAACCTCATACACTAGTGTTATATATGAGATTACTTCACTACTCTGAACCATTTTCACCAAAATTACTTCACTTTCTGAAATTCTACATGGTATCAAGAGATGGAAATCTCTAAAAATGAGATTTTTGTCTTTCTTTCCTCAATCAAAATGTCTTCTACTACGGTACTACCCCTACCAACTCAAAAAAAAAAATTCATTCAATAGATCTAATGGTGTTCATGACACATCTATGTAGAGAAATTAGAATCATTCCTTCAGGCCTATATGTCAATTTTGTGACAAGTAAGGGCACACTGCTAAGCAATGCTATAAAATCAGGCCAAAACAAAGTGGCACTCTACCCTCAACTCATTATGCAGCTTTGGCTTCAAAGCCTCGAATCAAACTGATTGCTTGACACTGGTGCCTCTCACCATGTCACCTCAGACCTAAAGACTCTTGAAACTCATGACAAATACAGTGGGTGGGACTAATGAGCTTGTTGTAAGAGATGTGAATGGATTGCCTATCACGCATACTGTCACTGCTTATGCCTCTATCTCTATTCTCTACTAAAAAGAAAATTATATATCATATTGAATAATGTTTTATGTGTTCCATGAGCCAATAGAAACCTGTGCTCAACTTCTCAGTTTTAGTTTTGAATTCTTTCCTTATTCCTTTGCTGTAAAAGATCTGAATTCGAGGGAATCTCTTGCACAAGGCCAGAGTAAATATGGAATATATCAACTTTAGTCTCTGCTAAGCCTATAACCAACAACAGTGCACTTGCCTGTGTCGGAACAAAGGCCTCCACCGAGCAGACTAGGACACCCCAACTCTCAAACCTTCAACTTTATGTTAAAATTATTATGGTCAAAATCTGCCACAACTCCGACCGTAGACGGTCGTCTCCAATGCTCAGTCCCGAAGGTTGAGAAACCTGCAAAAGAAGAACAGCTACGGAGTGCGGAGGTGGGAGACCCCGCGTTAGCACTCCGATGCCTAAGTCAGTGACGTTCTCCCAAAGCGATTGGGGATTTAGAGAGCATTCTTCTTTAGGTATAGAGCTTGGAGTTTTCAATATGGACAAAAGGTGAGTAGATACTCTGTATTTATAGGCATAGGAAATGCCACGTCACTGGTCCATGGATCCGGGTCGGGTCCGTGAGTTTCGGGTCAAAGGTCAACTGGTGCTGAATTGGCGGTCTAGTCGGCGGGTGATGCGGAGTGCAAAGGTGACGACGTTCGTCAAGACCTGATCAGTATGTGATCAACAATTGCCCCCAGGCGTGAGGGGGGTTATAAAGTGACCTCACGAACGGCTCACCCTGAAGTCAAGGTGGCGGGTTCGGGTTGGGTTGTTTTGATCGAGACATTCGTCTTGAATGATCGCAGAAATTTAGCTACTTTCTCTTGCTGCTCTCTCTTTCTCCCCCCCCCCCCCCTTCGTTTTTTTTTTTGAAAATTTCCTTTAGGCGAGATTTTTTTTAGCTCACGCTGCAATTTCGACATGTGGCACGATCCAGGCCGGACGATTGCGGTTGTTTCAGTTTTCGTTGACAGGGCTAATGATATAAATGCCGGGCTTCTCTCTCCGCTGTCATTTTTCCTTTTTCGCCATTTTTGTCATTCGTCCATCTTTCTGTTTACAGAGTGCCTTTGTCTTGCAGTTTTCCGGTGGCTTGAATCTGGTAATCCTCAGCCATAATTTTTTCATTCTTTCTGTGATTCCCCGCGTAATTTTATTTCGCTTTCTTCGTTTGTTTCCTTGCTAGTTACAAGAGGTTTTCTTGATTCTTTGGTTTTTTACAGTGGTTTAACCGTCGTGGCAGTTACACCCTTCAGTCTTCTCCGGCGATCTGTGTCGTTTCATTTCTCAAAACGGCTACACTTGGAGATCTTAGTCACCCGTTCGTCGTCTCAAGTTCTTCTTCCTCCGGTGGGTCTCCTCGTGCTTTCCTTAAGGAACTGGGCCTCGAGTTTCCCGAGATACAAGCGAAGCTTGGTAAGGTTTTTTAAGGGTTGGTTTTTTAGTTGGGTTTTTCTTTGGTTAAGGTATGTCTGCATCGAACAATTCCCAAGATATTTCTAGGACGCCGAGCATCGGGGCTGAGTCCTCTTCTAGGACAGATCGTCATAGTGAAGGGGAGGAGGTTAATTCTGGATCTCAAGTAACGAAGATAAGAAAAATTTCTGAAGACGTTCGTCGTAACGATGAGGTATTTGCTGGTTTGTCTCCGCTCCCTCCTTCAAAATCTTCTCATTCGATCGGCGCTGGGGAGTTAGAAGCTATGGGCGTGCCCCAGTTACCCGTGGAGGTGCCTGCTCAGCCCTCTACACCGATCGTGCCTTCCATTCCTGTTGCAGCTTCTGCTAGTGCTTCGGTTGCCTCTCACCCGGAAGGGAGAGGTTCAGGTAGCGTGGCGAGTTCCTCTAACTCGCGAGAGAAGGATTGGGTGACAGAATACAATGATGATGTTGACGGTCTGTTTTCGGCTACCAACCAAGTAGTATCAAAGTATCTGAAGAGTGGGGATACTTCCTCTTTGAAAGCTGCTAAACTACAGGCCTGTAAAGCCGGGATTGGTCCTCATTCATGTTATAGATTCTGCTATCCCCATGAGGACGATTGTCTTTACAATATTCGTCAGAATGGGAGGGGGGCATTCTTTCCCAAAGTGATATTTGAATGTGGGTTTAGATTCCCTGGTCATCCGTTCGTGTTTGAGGTGTTGGATTTTTATGACATCGCTACTTCACAGATTACCCCGAACGGTTGGGTTTTGATTATGTGCTATATAGTAAGTTGTATATACAAGGGGTGGAAACCTAGCTTAGATTTGATTCGTAATGAGTATAAGGTTTCAAAGACTGTGGGTTCATCAGTTTCAACCGGAGGGGTAAGAAGGCTTGGTTCCTCTGCCAGTCGAGCTGGTGTCATTGGAAACAGGAGTTTTTTGGTGTTCAACTGAGGAAAGGTACGAAGTGGCCGGTCGAGGTTAGGTGGGAAGATATCGACACTAAAGCTATAATTCTGAAAATTTTGATTTGAGTCCTAAGGATGAGGATCAAGTTAGATATTTCGATTCTCAGACTTTCCACTACAAAGAATTGCTTCATGCTGCTCGTTTGATACTGAGCGGGATTAGTCCTCTTCCTTACCAAATGAAAGATGTTGGTAATGTTGAGCCTGGTGTCTGTTCCCCGTTGACTTTCAAGTGGACAGAGTTGGTTGATGGGAAGAAGGTGGAGAAAGTTGAGTCTGTCCTAGTGAACGTGCTAGGTGCCAAGGGTCAGAAGTTTCTCCCCCTCCGGGCCAGTATCTGGAACGATCGTACGTCGCTCCGTGGTGGAATTGGAGGAAATGGGTGGATGGGCCTTCTTCTGTTGATGCCCCACCTGTTGGCCCTGGGAACCATGGTAAGGGTAAAGGGTTGATGGCTTTGAATGCGCTCAGGCTACAGGACATCCTAGCTTCCACTCAACTTCTCCATCCCCTTCTCAGCCTAGCCCGTCCGATGGTGTCTAGTTCTTCCCGTTACTATTTTATATGCCCTAATTCTACCATGTTTATCTGTACTCATGTTTGTGTTTTCTTTTCCTTAGAACAAGACTTTGCTGAGATTGCTGCAGTAGGGATGAATGAGGGTTTGTTAGCTGTCACTCATGCTAAGCAGGACGTCGTTCGTCAGGCCCAGCTTCGAGGGCTATCTCCAATCCAGGCTGTTCCTGAGAACCAAATTCCTGCTCCACCCGCAGCAACGCCTACTAGCCCCTCCAAGCCAAATCCCCCACCTGTTCAGACGCCCGTCGCTCCACGTGCTGGAGGGTCACCCTTATTGATGCCTCCATTGGGTCCGTCTGAATTACGCGTATGACGATGTAACTCTTACTCCTGTAATAATATGCGTAAGTTGCCATTCTTTGCTTCATCTCTTAATTCCTCTCAACCACTTGAAATTATATACACTGATGTTTGGGTTCCTAGTAGAGTTACATTTATATAAATGGTTTCAAATTTTCTGTGTCATTTATGGATCACTATACCAAATACACCATGCCTCTTTCCACTGAAACAAAAATTTGATATTTTCTCTGTTTTTACCAAGTTCACGATGTTGAAAAATTCTTTGACAAATCTATCCTAACTGTTTACTTAAAACAAAACCCCCCTTTGAAATGCTTTTTAACCAAGTTCCAAACTACCAAAAGCTTAAAACCTTTGGCTCTATGCTATCCATGGCTAGAGCCATATAACTCTCACAAACTTGAATCTAAATCAAAACCCTGCATCTTTTTTGGATAATCCAAACAATAGAGTCCATATTTCTATCTTTTCATCGTTTTTTTTTCCTTGGATGGGTAGTTTTTTTTTTTTTTTTAGATTTAAGTTTTGAAAAAAATGCTAAATTTAAAAAAGATTTTCCAAATACATATTTACCCTTTGGCCTTTAATGAGTAGTTTTTTTAAAATATCTGTTAAGATAATTTTCTCAAAATTATTATTTTATTATTTATTAATAAAATTCATAAATTAATTAAATAGAGATAAAAACATTACATCCCTTTAACAAAAAGTTTTGATGGACGGGCCGAGTGAAATTTTGGATAAATCTTTCAACTTTAAGGCCCAAATTAATCTATTTACCTCTATAAGCCCTTTCTCCATCCACATTCTCAATACCCTTCACTGCAAATTCCCATCCGACCAAAAACCCAACTTCCGAAAACTAACTACCCACTGTCTCCTTCTCCCCCAACGGCGGCGCTCCTCCTCCGATCTCCCTTCTCTTCTCTCTGTGTTTTTTCTCATTCAAACCTTTACCCAATCATATCTCTCTTTACCGTTCTTCTCCTTCCTCAATCATAGGCTCTTCGCTCTCTACGAAAATCAACTTAATTAGGTTTTGCACCCCAATTCTCTTTGGCCTTTTTTTTTCCGTTAAATTTTTCGAAAGTATGGCAGGAAGAGAAGTTCGTGAGTACACCAATCTTAGCGACCCCAAAGGTAAAATGTCTAATAAGACACTTGAATTTGGAGGTTCAAGTTTTGTTCTTTGTGTTTATAGTAATAATTTTCTATAAATTTGCAGATAAGAAGTGGGGAAAAGGGAAGGATAAACTTGATGATGAAGATATTGCTTTCCAGCGAATGGTTGCCAAGGTTAGAGCGTCGCCTCTCCTATCCTCTTTATTTTTTGGTTGAATAGCTGAGAAAAAGATCAAATTATTGCCCTTTTATGTTATTTTCACTTCCAGAGCTTTGATATGGTCTATTGTTACACTCATGTCAGCGTTGGAACTATAATTGCAATGGGTTATGCTTTTTTTTATGCTAATTTTTTAGTTCATTTTGAGGGTAGTTTTCTGATAACATGCCCTGGCAGGGAACTTGGCTTCCTCCCATTGGGATTTTAACACAAGCAGATGCAAGAGGTTGCTGGAGAACGTGGAGGTTACCTTCATGGGCGAGGCGGTACCTCTCTTCTCACTGTCCCTGTGCCTTGGGGCCCTAATGCATTTTTCTTTATTGGTTTTTGGTAATTGTACTTTATTGTTATGTATAAATTGTTTATGCAGCCTTGGACAGTGATGATTTGCTCTATCTCAAGGAGCAGATGGAAGCTGAGGAGGATGCTGAGCGCCTCCTTCGCCGCACTGAGAAACGGGCATTTGCTGCATTCAAGATATCCTTTAGTGTTCAGCTAAATTAACATTTGAAATATGATTTTGTGATTTTTCTTTGGGCCTGCCATGTGCATTTTGAGCTTTATCTTTACTTATTTTTAAGTCTTGGTGAACTATTTATTTAAACCACTACCTGCATGTTTAGAGTATTAGTTTCTTGCATTATTTTTTAATACATTGCTGTCATTCTTGTGATATTTGCTCTCCGCTTTTATAACAGTTTGTGCTACTTGTTAAAACAGTAAGAAACATAGGTCAAGCATGGTTTTGGTATTAAGTGTTATATACTGAAAGAAATAAATATGTAGGTTCATCAATGCCGCTTTTTTGGCATAGAGATCACTTGTAAAATAAGTATTTCTTTGGTTTTGGTGTTTCTCAAATTTATTAGACTAGCATGGTTTTAGTATAGAATCGAAGTGTGCCTTACCACTTTGCTTTGCTTTGCTTTGCTTCTTTCATTTTATCCAAGCAAACTGCAGCCCCAACTAAAAGTAATAGTCTTTTTCTTGTTTTTATGTCATATAAGCTCTTTTATTTTTAAATTTTTTTTTAAGGGAAATAAAATGTGGATATATATTGTGTATTAGTAAAATAAAACGTGTATGACTGCCAATTGCAAGTTTTCTGGCAATACTTTCCAGTTTGTTGAATGCTTTATAGTCATGCCATTAAGCTTTATTATCCAAGATAGTATGTAGAAGCCTTCCTCTATCTGTCACATTTTTCAAATTGGTGCTTTTCTTAACCAATTGACACAAAGCTGCAAGTCTAGCTGATTCCACACCTGCATCAGTTCCCTTGCCTCTTCGTGTTGAACCAAAGCCAAAGAGCGGCATCAGGTCTCTCTCTCCCCACATATGCATGCACATACAAAAAGATAGATATTCTCAGACACCTACTTCCTCAATTTTTTGCATCAAGTCTCTTTATTTTTCTATCAGGTCTAATCCATTTTGCTTTTGTTTTGTAGACAGCAAGATTTGCTAAAAAAAGTTGTCGAAGTCAAACCCAAGCGGCCGAGATTTTCAAATGGCGATCAATCCAAGTCACGTACAGGTGATTCTTACTCGACCAATACTAAGCAATCCAACGAAGAGAAGAAAAATGAGCATACTATTTCAGAACCAAATAAAGGAGAAACGAAGAATAATTTGGAAAACCCTGCCAAATCCTTATTAGGCTTAGCATACGCAAGTTCGGATGATGAAGACTAAGTGCATCTGCTTTCGAGTAGTGATTCGACTTTTGTTAGTAATCTACATGAAGACTGTCTAATGTTTTTTCTCCCTTTCAGCCTAACTAACTATAAACTTTTTGTGACATTGATAAATCTTAGTGAATCATTTGTTTTCTTGAAGCTAAAGCGGAACCTAAGTAATCAATAACTAGTTTATTCTATTCTGTATCTTTAGAGTATGTTTGGGGCAAAGATGATAAGTGGGATGGGGATGGTGATTTGTGGATATATATATTTATGAAAGTTTTTTTTTTCCCTCCCCTTTTTTAAATTATGTTGGAAGATTACTAATTAACGTATTTTCAGACAATCACTCTCTGGTAGGTCCGAAACTTTCAAACAAGATAACATGATATCAAATTTGTCAACCTAATATTAAGAAATAAGCTTTCCAAAGTGACCAAGAAAGAATCAACCGTTTTGGACAGAAAAGAAAAAGTGGAGAAATAAATGTTTGAATGGAGAAGATAGTCGTTGATAGTGAGTTTCTCGTTTGGAGTTCGACTAAGTACGGTTTTGTCTTGTCAATAGTTTTGTATATTTTGGATTTTTTTTTTCTTGCCAACTATTTATTTTGGTGCCCTTCTAGACAACATAGATGATAGAACCGAAACTTTCAGACTTTCGTCTTTCAGTTCAATTATCAACGGAATCTAACCAATTTTGGTCCAAAAAAACTAATTTGTCTATGTTTTACAAGTTTAGGTATGTAATTGACAATTTTAAAAGTTCAAAAGCTTATTTGCCCCTTTCTTACAAGTTCAGGACCAAGTTGTCTATGAAACTAAAAAGAATGGTAACACAAATGAAAAAAAGAAAAATGGAGGGGTGTCTTGCGCTACTACCACCCGTTAAAAGAGAAATAAAAGAGGAAAATGGTCAAACACGTAGAGCGCAGCAACCCAAATTACCCTGAAAAACTCCATCAGACAAAAAGCTGGAGTTTTCCTTAGGCATGAAATGAAAGTATTAATGGAACATTACCAATGAACTGTATTGGGTTGTTTTAAGGTATGTCTTTTATCATTATCTGCTCTACATTTGCTGTGTTTTGGTGTTGAAGTGTTTCAATGATTCATTCAATCTGCAATGGACTCTGCAATAGAGGTATTAGTTCCAGGATTTTACCGAGTGTTAAATATGTCAACTTTCTACAAAACCATGGCCTTATATTAGTAGGCATCAGATATTTGTCAGTAACTGCGACTCCTCAGAACTCATTTACCATTTCTTACCTCATAAATTCATGTGGGTTGTCTCCAAAATCTGCTAAACTTGCTTCCAAAAGGGTCTACTTTGAAACCCCAGAAAAACCAGATTCTGTCATCAGCTTCTTGAAGAACCAGGGCTTCTCACCATCCCAAATCGCAGAGCTCATTAGAAGAGCACCCAAAATTCTGGTGTGTAAACCTGAGCAAACCCTTTTGCCGAAATTCGATTTCTTTTACTCGAGAGGAGTTTCAAGTTCCAACCTTGCAAAAATCTTATCAGCATGCCCAAGAGTTTTGGATTCTGGTTTAAATAGCCGCATCATTCCCAGTTTTAATTTTTTCAAGGATTTTGCTGGCTGTAGTGATGATCAGGTTCTTGAAGCTTACAAGTGTTCTCCAAGGATTCTTGTAAATGATTTCCGTTCTGTTGCTGCTCCTAATCTTGCAATCCTGCGAGAATGTAGAGTACCTGAATCAAATATTATAAGTCAATTTGTTAATAAACCAGCAATCTTTGCTATAAGTCATGAGAGATTTAAAAGGACTGTGGAACAAGTAAAGAAGTTGGGTGTCTGCCCAGTGAAACAAAAATTTCTGTTAACTCTTCAAGCTTTGCTTCAAATAAGCGAATCAACCAAAGAAAGGAAATTGAATGTTTATAGGGAATGGGGTTGGTCTGATGAAGAGATTGCTTTGGCTTTTGTCAAGTTTCCTTTCTGCTTGATGTATTCTGAGCACAAGATTAAAGCAGCCATGAATTTCTATATCAATACAGCAGGCTTGAGATCTTCATATGTTGCCAACCGTCCAAGACTTCTTGGATTTAGCTTGGAGAAAAGAATTATTCCCCGGTTTGCCATGCTTCAATTTTTGTCATCCAAAGGTTTGATCAAGAACAATGTCAGCCTTGCCAAAGTGTTGGACCTTAATGAAAAGAAGTTCCTCCAAATGTTCGTGATCCCTTACAGCAATCCTGATTTATTGAAGCTATATAAGGGAAAGCTAGGAATTTCAAAATAGATGCTAAAGCTGAAGACAATAATTCATGTTCACTTTCACTGATCTAGCCCTGTTTATGATGCATCAGTTGTCTAACTTGTTGCTTAGCTATTGCGTAAGTTGAGGAGTTTTATTTTGTGTTCCTTTCTTAAGTTCATGAAGTTAGTTTGAAATTGGAGAAAATGATATGCATCTGTCAGCCCCATTTTTGAGATTTAGTCTTTATATATATGACGATTTGCTGAACATAAATGAATTTTTCTGTCATTTTTCTTTTCATGTTCAATCTCACTGATCTATTCATTTATTGAGCCATGGAGTGATTATGAATTTTCTTTTGCATTCCTTTTCAAGTTCATGAATTGTGGGGCTGAGACTGGCGAAAATGATATGCAAATTTTGAAATTCAGTCTTCATTCAATCAGGTTCACTGATGCATTCTTCTTCTTGTTTATATATGCAAACCCTTGATGGCTTAACAATTAATATATGAAATGAAAAGGTAGAAACAGTTTCATACTTTTGAGTTTTTGAGTTAACTCTATAAACTGAATGAATAACTATAGGAATCACTCACCAGGGGAAGCACTATTTCTAATTAGCTTTATTTTGAGGTCTTCCCAGATATTCCTAGAGAGTTTAGAGTAAGGAAACTGTGTTTTATGAGCCTATATCTTTCAAATTCCAACTTCGAAATGCAATCTAGAGTATTGTGTTCAATCGACTGAGAAATAAACCTGGAAGGCTTGGCTCTCTCTTCAACTCAGAGAGCAGCATAGGCGGTAATCTAAAAGTTCACTGTGTCTTTTCATCCAAACACTAAAGTCCCAAGATGGGAGAAATATATTTTTCTGTCCTGAAAACTCTTCAAGCTTTGGTTCAGTTAAGCATTTCAACAAAGGAAAGGAAAAGTATGGTTTATAAGGAATGTGGTTGGTCTGATGAAGAGATTGCTTTGGCTTTTGTGAAGTTTCCTATCTGCTTGATGTTTTCTGAGCCCAGGATTAAAGCGATGATGAATTTTTATATCAATACAGCAGGCTTGAGATCTTCAGATGCTGCCAGGCAGCCAAGACTTCTTGAATTTAGCTTGGAGAAAAGAATTATTCCCCGGTTTGCAGTACTTCAATGTCTGTCATCCAAAGGTTTGATCATGAAGAAAATAGGCTTTTTGACGCTGTTGATTCCTAATGAAAAGAAGTTCCTCCAATTGTTTGTGATCCCTTACAAAGATCCTCATTTATTGAAGCTATATGAGGAAAAGCTTGGCATTTTCAAAGTAGAAGGTAAAATTGAACAAAATGAATCTCTCTCATTTTTTGGGTTCAATTTCACTGATCTTCTGTTTATGGAGCATACAATGTGTCACTAGTCTAACTTGAATGAATAAACTGTCACTGTCACTGAATGAATAAATAGAGAAATAGCTCACCAAGGAAAAGCATCATCTCTGCATCTTGAGCACAGCTCAAGTGGTTAGGTGAACCTTTCCTTTTGGCCAAGCTCCCATAGCTTCCTTATCCCTATGTTTACTCATGTTCCTTCACCTGTGTTCCTTATCGTTAAAAATGGCCTTTTTATCAAGTTTGAACACATTCTCAAATCTCAATCTTGACTAAATATTGTCAAGTTTTTGCATTTTGTCTTGTGTAAAAAGTACCATTCTGAAGTCTGAATGTTTTGCCGTTGTTTTTGTGGTAGTGCATTTCAAGGCATGCTTGCGGTTCTAGGTAGATCTAGTTGTCCAAAACAACCCCCATGTAGTTAGGGTTAAAGAAACAGGTAATGAATTTCAATATCAGTATATATTCTTTAAAGAATTCACAAGTCATCATGCATATAAGTTGTATTATGTTGTAGGTTTTACCAGTATAGAATCATAGAGGTGATCCTTGTGAACCAGCATAGAACTGTGAAGACTATTAATGGTGATATGGAGATCATAATTAAGAATATTTAAACTGAATGGTAAATAATTAGGAATATTTTGACATTGAATTACTAATATGGAGCTATTTATGCACATATTATTTTATGTTCTAACAATATTTAAACTGAAACATCTTTGTCTGCTTAGCATTTCATCATGGATGGTTTGTTTCTGATGAATGTTTTAGAGCATAACAACTGTTTTGGGAGAATTGAATTCTTGTTACATTCTGCTTAGAATTGAGTTCTTGTGAAATGGATAACCTTTTTTTTCTTCTTTTCAGGTGGGGAAGAGATAAAAAAGAATGATGGATTTAAACCATTACTAGTTGAATCCAATTTGCTTGAAGCAGTGTTACAGTAAATATCAAATTAACAGGGTTTATAATTAGCAGGGTTCATGTTCGATCTCAGTGATCTATTCATTTATTGAGCTATGGAGTGATGATGAATTTTCTTTTGCATTCCTTTTCAAGTCCATTTCGATAAATTTTACATTTTTCAATATGACTGTCCGTCCATCCAAAACGCCACCATTACCGGTGGTGGTAGGTAAGGTCGCCAATTTGCATGTGTGCATGTTGGCTTTGGTGGACTCCTTTCCCCGTATAAGAGGAATCTTGATTCAAATTCTAGTAGTATTTCATAATTATAACTCTTCCCAAGGAATAGTATAGTTTTCTTCTGCTCGTGCAACATGATTCATGTGTAAATAGTCTATCATTAGTACTCCATTACATATAGTAGTATATTTTAATGGGAGTATGGGACCAAATTAACAGATTTAAGGACTAAATTGAAGTTAAATTTTATTCATCATTCATCATCAACCTGGATTTTGATCTATAAATAAGAGGCAAAATATACTATCTTTTGATCTAAAATTTCCCTAATCAATTTTTTGGATTTGATCTTTCTTGGCACTCCTAATTAGACACAGAATATGGCAGAAGAAGCTCAACAATGTCTACTTCCTACTATGGGTATATTCAATAGCTTTGATTTTTTTTTCCCCTAGCTCAAGAATGCCATTTTTGCTCTCACTTGTTTAATTGTTTTGGTTTGTGATTTTCATTTTACAACATGCCAGATTCAGAAATCATCAAAAGCAGAGTGGCTGGACATGGAAGAAGCTGGCTGAGAATTGGCATCTTCACAATCTTGGCCCTCTGCGGCCAAACATCAGCCGTAATGCTGACAAGACTTTACTATGTCAAAGGTGGAAACAGCAACTGGGTTGCAACTCTTGTTCAAATTCTTGGTTTCCCTATTCTTCTTCCTTTCTATTACTGCTTCTTTAAACGTCAACCCAAAGCAAAAACGACGACCACGAAGGGACCATCATTCCTAACACTGATTTTTGTCTATGTTTTTCTTGGACTACTTGCGGCCGGATCTAGTTTTTTTTATTCAGTTGGGTTTAAGTATCTTCCTGTATCAACAATGACTCTCATTTTAGCATCCCAGTTAGCCTTCAATGCTTTCTTCTCTTATTTCCTTAATTCCCAAAACTTCACTCCTTTCATCACCAATTCTCTTGTTCTTCTCACCACTTCCTCACTTCTCCTTGTTGAGTCTGACTCTGATCAAATCTCTGGAGAAAATTATGCAACTGGGTTCATTTGCACCATCTTTGCAGCCGCGACATGCGCCTTGTTGTATGCTTCCCAACAGCTCGCTTTTCGAAAGTTTCTAAAGAGGAAAACGTTTGAAGTTGTGATGGATGTTCTGATTTACCGATCACTCGTTGCAGCCATTGTTATATTGGTAGGATTCTTTGCTTTTGGAGATTGGGAAGTTTTAAAGACAGAATTGGAAGAGTATGAAATGGGGAAAGTTTCTTATGTCATGACTCTGCTTTGGACTGCAATTTCTTATCAGATGTTCTTTTTTGGTACAGTAGCGTTGATCTTCGAGGTGTCGTCTCTGTTTTCAAATGTCATTGGTTCATTGGGATTGCCTATTAATCCAATTATAGCCATGTTCGTTTTTAATGATAAAATGGATTATATGAAGGGAATCTCCATGGGGCTGGCTATTTGGGGTGTCATCTCCTATGTGTATCAGCAATACCTTGACCATGGTAAACTGAATGCCGAAAATAAGAACGGCAATGAAGTTTCTAATGCTTAACTTTGCCCCCCCATGTTATGTTATATTTTGTTACTTATAATCATATTTTGCTTTGTTATTGTGATTGAGGAAGCCTTAAATTTATGAAGCATTCCAACAATTCTACAAGTACCAACTTTGTTATTGCTTTGTTTTGCTCTGGCCTCTGGAAGTAAAACTTAGCCAAACTGCCCCTTTATCAAGTTTGAACATATCTTGATTTTAAGTTTAACTAAACACTGTTAAGTTTTTGCATTTTTTTTTTTTCCATTTGCCAAAAGTACCATCCTAAAATCTCAATATTTGACATTAAAAGCTTGGCAACATCTGAAAAGCTGAAACAATCTCTGCACCAGAATCAAAAACTCTCTAATGAAGCAAATCATTTCATAGCTTTAATAAATCATTTTGTTTATGTACGATGAAACCACAACATGCTGCCATTGATGGATCACAAAATAAAGTTGTTGACATCCTTGTTAGGAGTATTTATCAAGAGAAATCACATATATTCATCAAAACAGCCATCCATATCAAGCTCATTTGATGCTTAATTAGATAAAACCAGTGAATGAACTACATTTTCTGGAAAGCAAGCACTGAATAGTCAAAGACTCTAGGGCATAATATGAAATGATTTCTTCTTCATACAATATTTTTAATGATATTTCTGCATTCAGTAAATGAAACAACTATTTCAATCATGATTCTTAAACACCATTCATGGGCAAGGCATATATAAACAAAAAAAAAAAAAAACATCAACATATCGTCTAAAATGGGAGATAATTCATATTTTGTCCTCAAGTTCCCGCCACTGTTTTTTTAGTGTTTTAACAGGCAGACATGGAAAAGAAATTTAACATTCACAGAATAACAATGGAGAAAAAGAAGTTAAACTACTAGTGATCATGCTGGACAAAGAAGATAACTGAAATTAAACCCTTAAAATAAAATTAAAGAAAAACAAAAGACAGTAAACAGAGCAGCATAAGCAGCAACAACATTTGTCTACATCAGGCTATCTAATATTCTAGGCTCATCTTTTCCTTGTATAACTTCAACAAATGAAGATCTTCATGAGGGGTCACAAACCTTGCAAGGAATTCTTTTTCACTCCAAACCATAAACTGAATACTTATTTGTTTCTTGATAAAACCTTTGGATAACAGAACTTGAAGCACTGAATACCTTGGAATTATCCTCCTTCCTAGGTTATATGAAAGAACAGATGGATGGTGTGCTACAAATGAAGATTTCCAGCCTATTGTGTTGACAAAAAAATTCATTTTTTTAATGATATTATGCTCAGAAAGCATCATGAACCTTGGAAACTTCTCAAAAGCAATAACAAAGTCTTCATCAGACCAACCCCATTCTTTAAAAACGTTCAACTTCCTTTCCCATGTTGATTTGCTTAGCAGCAAAACTTGAAGAGCTGCAAGGAAGTAGCTCTTCAAGGGGTTAAAACCCAATTTCTCTACTTCTTCCACATTTTTTCTAAACTTATCATGATTCAGTATAAAGTTCCTTGGACAGCGAACAAGTTCAGTCATGATATTTGAGTGAGGCACCCCATGTTCTCTCAGAAGTGCAACATTAGGAGCAACAATAGACTGGAAATTACATAGAAGGATGGCTGAACAATTCTTGTAAGCAAGAAAAATCTCAGAATCATCACGGCGGGTGAAGTCCTTGAAGGAATTAAAATGGGGGATGATACAATTATCTAAATTATTCCGCAAGACAGTTGGATTTGAAGACAATACTACTGAAAGGTCAGAGCTTGGAATCCCTCTGGAATAAAAAAATTGGAATTTGGGCAAAAGGGTTTTCTCAGGATTGGACAAAAGCAATCTGGGCACTCTCTCAACGATTTTTCTGATTTGGGTTTGCGAGAAGCCATGGTTCTTGAAGAACTCAACGACAGAGTCTGGTTGAGTGGGGTTCTTAAGTTGGACTTTCTTAGAAACTGATAAAGCAGATTCTGGGGACAACCCACATGAGTTTATGAGGTAAGAAACTGTAAAAGATTCATCATTTCTTGCAATGCTTGAAATATATCTAACGCCTAATGAAATGAGAGAATGGGTTTGAAGAAATCTGATACCTTTTGAATAACTAGGTGAAATCATGGTTCCATATCTACAGAAAATCTGGTTTATTTTGCAGAAAGAATAAGACATGGGTTCCACTACACTACCACACCTCCAAAAATGAAACTTGAGCATCAAAAACAGTACCAAAATAATTAATGAAAGCTCAACACACCTTGATGGCATTAACTTCTTCCATTTGAAGTTGGGTTACCTTGAAAACCCAGAACTCATCCTCTAAAGTCCCCAAGCATCGTCCTCATCTTAGAAAAGTGAAATTGCAGCGTTCGATGTTATTGTCTGTCTCTAGTGTCTAATGGCATTTGTTTATAAGTTTTAATTAAAATGACCTAATTAACCCCCAAAAAAACCCTAAACCCCAAATGACCCAATTAACCCAAAACCCTTTGTTTATAAGTTTTATTTTACTAATAATTAATAAAAGTAAAGGTTTTTTTTTTTTTTTTTTTTTTTATTTGAAACCCCAAAAAGAAGCCGGGCTTTCCTCAACAATGGAAAACCCAGTTCCAAGTGTGTTCTTTATCTTCATTCTCTGATCTGAATTAACCGTCTTATGTTAAGAGTCTCAGTTTCAGAATTGTTGTTGATTAGAGGTAGGAGTAGCGGGATTTTATCAAGTTGGAAAGATGTAAAGTTTATTCAAAAACATGGACTTGGTTCATTTACCGACAGATTTTTGTCAGGAAATGCAAAAACTACGGGATTTTAGCAAGTATTCTATCCCTGCCCTATTAACATGTTGGTTGTGCACAAAAACTACAGGATTAATAGCTTTCTTTACTGACAAATGAAATGAGCGACTAGCCCATGAATTGTAGTAAAACATATAGCCTTGAAAAGTTTTAGCACGTATGTCCCTAGCTAGAAAATTTCTCATATAATTGATTGAAACTGATTTCATGAATTGCTCAAATCAAAAAGTCATGACCATGATCCATATACTGAGCACCAGATGTCATTGACCATAAAATTGATTGAAATTAATTTCATGAATTGAATTGCTCAATCAAAATTGCCAGGTTTTGGAGCCCCAAAAACAGAGCTGCTCTGGCTCTAGCTGTCAAAGTTGGGTTAGTTTTAACTACTTGCCTTGGTAGAAGATTTCGGTTAATTAGGATTTATAATAAGAAAGGGTGGGAGTATAATACACAGTACAATAATAACAAAGAAAATGATGACAAACAAAACAAAGTATGCTAGTAACACATATATCATTTATTCCATAGGCCATCTAGTGACATGCACCCATTTATTTATTCAAGGAAACCCAATATATTGCATATCTTGTTTGAATTCTGAAAGACTTCAATGCATTGCACCTATTCATCTACTATATTCTTGAAACGATCACATTAGAGGCCTAGGAATTTACAGATTTTTCCATTCATTTAGTATAATTTTCATACAACAGGTCATTCAGCAACGCGTCACTAACATAAATCGAAACAATCGAAGGGCCTTGCAATCTTCTTCCTCCTCCCCCTCTTCCTCCCTGTAGTATAAGTTTCAAGAAAATAAAGCAACATTATCATGTTATGATTTGAATAAATAAAACAATTTAAGAGTAGCTCAATGATTATATTGACAAACGGATGTACCTGCTTGTTAAGGTCTTCAAGCGGCAAGTTTTTAGTCTCATTGTTATCAACTAAGGCGCCCCAACTTGGAGCAACCATCAGCAATATGGATAACACTACAATGGCGCAAAAAAGTTTATTAAGATAATTAGGAGCCATGAGAAACTACTATGAATATATATATACTATAGTGTTTCTTTTGAGAGGAAATTAGGTTTGTGTTTAGGTTTTGGTGTGTGGCGCCTTTTATACAACAAAATCACACCTTCATTTAACAATATTTTTTCCTCAATTGGCCTTTGAATTATTCTTTTTTCTTTTCCTTCATCAATTCCATTTAAAAATGAATTAAATTAATTTTTAAAAAATGAACAAGCATTATATTAAATTTTTTTTAAAAAAATGAACATGCAAAATGTTTATTTACATATAATATTAGTAAACATGGTGAAGTATATGATATATTAAATAAACATTTTCATTCCGAAGCCCTCCTTTCCTCTAAGTATATTTCTAAGTTTAACAAAAATCATAGAACGGTACCAAAAAAAAATCATAGAAAACGACACTAATAAGTTATGCAATAAAAGAAATTAAAGTTGTCCATGCTCACCAGACACCAGTCACCACTTTCAATAAACAACACTATAATAGTATTAAGAATTATAGGTGAGTTAAAGGTGGCAAGATTTCTAGATAAGACATACTATTATTTGTATAAGAAATCCTTGAATATTTTCTTTAATTATAAATAATATTACTAGCAAGGAGAGTATTTTTTCCTTCTAGCAAGGAGAGTATTTACGCAAATTCACACATTTTTAACTATTTATATCAACATTATAATAATCAATTTTCAAATGATTGCTATCAAATATATAGAGGCGGCCGAATGTTTATGAAAGAGGCAAGGTTATAAATATGAATATGAATCTGCATAATTTCACTAATACTAGGAATTTACCACGTGTTCCACACGTGGGTTGAAGTTTTTTTTTTTTTTAAAAGTAATGATATTTCATTCATTGATAATCTAAATTACAAACGCATGATGGAAAAACCCCGTACTAATCATAGTTAGCATCATTGCTATAGTCTAATTGTGCTATACTATGATCCAAAGCATTAACATTACTATAACAAAGTGAAAAGGAAATTAAAAAATTATCAGGTAGGCTAGATAAATGCAGGAATATTTCTTCAATAAGGCAGCCTCCAATCCAAGTTGATCTCGAACCCTTTTTCCGCCTAACGCCGTGTGTAAATCACCGTGAACTTCAAGAGTATTGAAGACCAAAATGAAAGAATTCTGCCAATCGAACACTGATTCCCTTCTCCGGTGGTTTCATCAACCCAAGTCAACCCAAGATTGTTTGATCTCCATAACATTGTTCTCCTCTGTTAATAGAAATTTCAACCACAAGTTGTCTAAATCTTCTGCCATGATCATTAACACCAAGAAGCAAAATAGCAAACTTGTGAAAATAAAGAAACTTGCAAGAAGCAAGACAAACACTCTCACAAAGGGAGTCCCAAATGCTCTCATAAGGAGTCCTGATTATGCACGTGGCCAAATTTCTAATAAAGATCAAAAGAAAAATGGTAAATGAAACAAAATCTTCCATGGTTGGTTGAAGGAAAAATGAGAGAAATCCCATATTTTCAAACCAGGTAACCGCCTCAGAGAAAACTCCAAGTGGTCACTCTTTATTTTTTTTTTGTGGGATTGAAGTTTTGATTGAAACATATTTTACTCATTTGATTGAAACATATTTTAACTTACATATTTTACATATTGTATATAATGTAAATGTTAATTTTGAAAAGATTAAATTTCTCTAAATTTTTACAAATTATTGAGAATAAATTAATTAAGTTTTGTTTCATATTTTTTGAATTAATTTCTAATTAAATCGAAACAAGATTTAAATGTTTCATATTATTTTGTTTCATATTCCCTGTCTTCATAACATGACATAACTGTTAACCGGGGGTTACGAACTGGTAAATGCATGTCTTAACCGGACCCCATTAAAAACCTTATTTAGAGAATCTCCAACCAACACGGCATAACGTCAAAATGCCGTAAAAGTGGAGCAATTTTGCTCCAATGAAGACGCTAAAATCCGCAAATCGAGACGCGGCATTTTAGTGGATGAACAGTACCGCGCTATATATAGTGCGGTACTGTTCATCAACGGTAAAAATTTTTAATATTTTTTTATTCCTTTTAAACAATATTGTTAATGCCATTTATGTCATATTTATATATTGCATTTTATAATTTGATTAATATATCCATTTACATTTTAGATCATTTAGAAAAAATTATACCATTGGAAAAAGGGTTTTGAGATCTTTAAAACAAAACCAATATTGAATATGTTTTCTCAAAATATTTTTAAGTCTTAATTTTGGAGTTAAAAATTAAACAATATAGCAAAAAAAAAGGTAAAATTAAAATTACTTAAATTAAGATAAAATTACAACCTAAATAAAGGTAAAATAAAATAAGTTACACCATAAATTAAAAATAAAATAAAACAACTAAATATGGAAATACTAGTAGACAATAACATCTTAAAATTAACATTTAATAATTTTGGAGGTCATCTCCATCTTCTCCAAAATTACCAAAATAATATGGATCAAAACCACTCGATGAGCCAGCTCCTCCAAGAAACTGTTGATCACGAATTCTTTTTGCAGATTGCAGTTGTTGACTTCTTATAGCTTCACGTACAATTGGATCTTTAATAGAATCCACATCTTGCAATAAGATTCTATTCTCTTTTCGCTGTCGACGCAACTCTAATTTCTCCTTTCCATTTTGGACTCGTTTTGCCTCATTTTGAGCTCGTAACAGCTGAAGTTCATAACTCTTTTGGAGTAGAGCTTGATTTTCTTCCAATCGAATGTTGCTCTGTTGGAACATTCCTTTGATTTGTTGATTTTCTTCTATCATGGATTTAAAAATTTTGTTCGTTTCATCATTTTCTTTCTTTTTCATTTTTTCTTTCTTCCTCCCAATTGGTTGCTCTGCTACATCATAGTCGTCATTGAATTGACCTTCAATTTCAAAGTCGTCAATCAAATCAATAGCAAATGATGATCCACCTATTGACTTGTCTGATCGGTTGGAGTTTGACTGTGATGCTTCATAATAATTTGTTCGCTTTCTCTGACCGGGAGTTTGTGTGCTACAATCAGCATATTTCTCTATATCTTTCAGGAGAGGCCATACATGACCAAATTTGAATCCTTTTTCGAAACCTTTATCTTGACTTAGTAGGTCTTTTGTTTGGTCTAACTATAAAACATAATTAAAAATAAAAATTCTATTAATGATATAAAATTAAGATTAAGACTATTTCAATAATTCTTATATAAATCAGCAGTATCAAATACTTACAATATCTTGTTCCGAAGCGCCACTTGGATTTAAGTTTTCAATTTGTCGAATGCATCCTCTTAATTTAGCAACAGTTGCATGTATTACTTGCATTCGAGTTTGGAGAGATTTTGGCGGCCGATTGTTTGTGATATTCTTTGGTAACACTTCATGATATTTAGCTTCAACGCGAGCCCAAAACTGATTCATAGATTGATTTCTGCTAGTAATCGGGTCTTGAGAAATTTCAAGATATGCATGGCATAATGCCTTGTCTTCATCAATCGAATATGAAGTAGTACATGCTGATTTTGAAGATGCTCCAGCTAACTTTGAACTTGACATTTTGGAGAGATTTCAAAGAGTAGTAAAAAGTTTAGAAAATAGATGCTTTGAGTTTGATGGTTTTAACCCACTATTTATAGACACATGTGGAACATACAAGGATTCAAATAACGGTCAAATTTGGATCTCACTTTTAATCTAACGGTTGGGTTAAGATAAGGTTAGATTTTTTGAATGTTGTGTTTGATTTTCTGACATACCTTGAATTGTGTGTGGAAGAGATAGGGTTTTAATCTACGGTCACATTTGAATATGCCTTTAATCCAACCGTTTGAAATAGGGTTAGATTTTCTGAAAGTTTTTGAATGTTGTTTTTGATTTTCTGACATGCCTTGGATAGTGTGCGTAAGAGATAAGGTTTTAATCAACGGTCACATTTGAATATGAACATTTAAATCCAACCGTTGGATTGAAATATGGTTAGATTTTCTGAAAGGTTTTGAATGTTGTGTTTGATTTTCTGACATGCCTTGGATAGTGTGCGGAAGAGATAAGATTTTAATCAATGGTCACATTTGAATATGAACGTTTAAATCCAACGGCTACATTTGGATTGAGATAAGAATTATAACTATAAAAGCCAACAGACCACCATATATGTTTAAGCATTCCACCATATTATTATTCTATCATGACTTCCAATGCTAATCAATCTGTTTTTTCATCTTCATCCCCATCCCCATCCTCATCTTATGAGGATGAATATGATCTCTATCATGCAATAGAGGCCCAAAATCAAGCTATTCAAGCCCACCAAACAGCATTACTAAATGTTTATGCTAACACTAACATTCTCATGGCTTACTATAAAAAAAAAAAGGAAGCCAGAAAAGACATGGAGGCTCGGTTTCTGATCATAAAGTGATTTATCGTGGTCGTGCAGAGGCGGAACAAAATCTATGGGCTGATTATTTTGCAGAGAACCTAAGATATAATGAATCAATGTTTCGTAGGCGATTTCGAATGTGTCGAAGTTTGTTCTTGCGGATTGTCAATGCTGTTGAAAATCATGACAACTACTTTGTGCAACGAAGAGATGCATTCGCTAGACTCGAATTGTCAAGTCTGCAAAAAATAACAGCAGTATTTCGAATGTTGGCGTATGGTGTCCCGACTGATTCTACTGATGGATACATTAAAATTGGGGAATCAACTACAATTGAAAGCTTGAAGAAATTTTGTCGAGCCATTGTGGAAGTCTTTGGAGAACGTTATCTTAGAGCACCAAACGATGATGATGTTGCAAGGCTGCTTCAAATTGGTGAGAAACGTGGTTTTCCTTGGATGCTAGGGAGTTTGGATTGTATGCATTGGACTTGGAAAAATTGTCCATCGGCTTGGGCAGGACAATACAATGGACGTAATGGATCACCAACCATTATTCTTGAGGCTGTAGTTGATTATGATTTGTGGATATGGCATGCATATTTTGGGTTGTCTGGTTCAAACAATGACATTAATGTGTTGGAGGCATCCCACTTGTTCGCAAACCTTGCTAAAGGTATAGCTCCGCTGGCTCATTATGTTATTCGAGGAAAAGAGTATACCACATGATATTATTTAGATGATAATATATATCCCAAATGGTCAACTCTTGTACAAACCATTCATGATCCTCAAGGTCCAAAAAAACAATTATTTGCAAGGATGCAAGAAGCATGTAGAAAGGATGTAAAACGTGCTTTTGGAGTTCTCCAATCACGATTTGCGATTGTCAAGGGACTTGCTCGTTTTTGGAGGAAAGAGACACTACATGACATAATGTCAGTATGTATCACAATGCACAATATGATCGTTGAGGATGAACGTGATTTAGATGCAGACATTGGAATTTGGATCTCCTGAAGTTGAGATGGTCATCGATGAGACAACTTGATTTCGAGAATTCCTGACTCGGCATCAACAAATCAACGATAAAGAGGCTCATTTCGCACTTCGTAATGCATTGATTGAACATCTGTGGGAATATTATAGGAACTTAGAAAATTGAGTTTAAATATGTAATAAAAATTTAAATTTTCTTCGAGTGTAATAATATTTTATTGTACTATTTTATTAATATATTTAAAAATTAATAACTATTATTCCATGTAATTTATAATAATTGTATGGAAAAATATATATTTTAGCCCTTTTATTAATTTTTTAATATTTATTAATAATATTTTTATTATGAATATATAAATTAATATTACATGTATATACTAATTATTATTATTAATTAATATTACAAGTATTATCTAAATATTATTTTTATTATAATTAATTAATTTTTATGAATAAATAATATGATTAGAGATAATGAATAAAATAATGACTTGCACCAAATTAGTGTTGAGAACATTGGAGACACCAAAATTTTAGTGTAAGAATATTCTAGGAATATTCTTTTTTCACACCAAAATGGTGTGAAAAATGCCGTGGCACCTTGGAGATGCTCTTATATATATAAACATTACATGAAAATGGAGGGTTTTATGTTCTTCCTTCCACTGGAGTAAGTCAGGGATATGGAAGGCTTGATGATGGCCTGGCTTAATATGTCTGATGCAATGGTAAGCCCAAAAACAGAGCTGTTATCCACGCTCTTACAATCCGAGATATGCCAAGCTCAAAGTATAATATGGAAACATAATATAGTAAATCAATTTGGAAATTTGACATTCAGGTCAAATTTAACCGATACTTAAATAACTTTAATCAAACATGTGGATCTAAAATTATATGGTATTAAATAGACCGACAATCAAAACCACTAAATTTGGGAAGCATTTTTCTTCAAATTGAAATGTTAAAATTGACTTTTGAGCTTTTCATAAAAGTTGGAGATCATGAAATTACCTTTTAATCGACACCTGAATCACCTTAATCGGACAAATAGAACAAAAAAAATAAAATTTAAGCGTTAAATCGATTAAGATAGAATTAATAAAGGACTAAGTAGTATAAAACAGAAAAATATGAGGGTCATTTCATAAATAATCAAAATAAAAAAATGTTTGTTGATGGAGATCTTAAAACATAAAAATTCCTTTTTGAATGAAACTTGTAGATCAAATTTAGTTTTCGGGTCCTTCATGAAAGTCGTAGATCATGCAATAACCTTTTAACCGACACTTGAGGGATATTAATCGGACATGTCGATCGAAAATTATATGATATTAAATAGATGGGCAATCAAAATCACCAAATTTCAGAAGCATTTTTTTAATTGAAACATAAAAATTGGCTTTTAAGTCTTTCATGAAAGTTGTAAATCATGAAATTACCTTTCAATAGACACTGGAATCACCTTAATCAGGCAAATAGGAAAAAAAAACCCCAAAGTGTTAAATCGATTTGTAAAGGACTAAATAGCATAAAGTAGAAAAGTATGGGGTTAATTTCATAAATAATCCAAAAAAAAATTTGTGTTGGTGGAGATGGGCCCACCAAGGGTATATTTTTCTCAAAAAGTTCCCAAAATACCCTTAGTCATCAATGCAAATAACAAAAAAACCAAGCATGCAATGACCAAAATACCCCTCCCAATTTGGTCTTGGATCATTATGCTCAGATCTTTTGATTGGTTTTTTTAGTAATTTCATATGCAAATAACAAAAAAACCAAGTATGCAATGACCAAAATACCCCTCCCAATTTTGTCTTGGATCATTATGCTAGATCTTTTGATTGGTTTTTTTAGTAATTTCATTTCTTCCTATTATTGTTTTGTATAATATGCTCAAAGCTTTTGATTGGTTTTGTAGTAATTTCATTTCTCTCTATTATTGTTTTGTATAATTTCTTCCTATTATTGTTTTGTATAATATATTTTTATGTAAATTTATTTATATAAATCTCAAGATATATTAAAGTTAATTAAGACTGAAAAAGGTATGTTTGATTGGGCGTTTGCAAGGTTTTGGAGCCCCCAAACGTGTCTTCATTGATGAGATCACGAAAAGGACAGAAAATTCCCTGTCTTCATAACATGACATATCTGTTTACCGGGGGTTACAACTTACAAACCCCGGTAAATGCATGTCTTAACCCCATTAAAAACCTTATTTATATATATAAACATTACATGAAAATGGAGGGTTTTATGTTCTTCCTTTCACCGGAGTAAGTCAGTGATATGGGAGGCTTGATAATGGCCCGGCTTAATATGTCTGATGCAATCCTAAGCCCAGATTAAACAGAGCTATATCCACGCTCTGCTATCCACGATTCCACGCACTATACAATACGAGATATGCCAAGCTCAAAGTATAATATATATGTATGGAATATAATATATAGAAAAAGTAAATCAATTTGAAAATTTGACATTCAAGTAAAAGGTGTCAAAAGACAACTTTTGAATATTTATGAATCCTATATTACCGGTAATGCATCTCTAATCAATTCCAATTTACCTTGTTGGCAAAATTTACATTCAAACGGAGGAAAAGACTTGAAGAATGAAAATTGAAAGGAGAGATGAACAACAACAAACAAAGCTATTTCTTTATTCATATTTAGCCTTACATGAAATGACACAAGACTATTTTATTCAAACCACAAGATAATTATTGAAAACAAGTGAAATGGTTAATTTGAACAACCAAATGAAAGCATCTAGGGTCCAGAAGCAGGAGGACCGCAAGCTTCTTGACAAGAATTGAGATCAAAAAAGCAGCCAGCCTTTTTTGGATCTTGGCAACACCAACATGTTACATTCATTTTAATCCAAAATCCTTGAAAGCATGATAATGCAATTTTGCTACTCCCATCAACATCAACCTCGTTGCGGGGGATGTTTATACCGCTGCCTGTTGGAAATTAATTATGAAAATTAATAAACTATTATAGCATAATATGAAAATTAAAGAGAAAAAAAAAAAAAACAAAAGGATTTGTGAAAAAGAAAATTGAAGTATATATATACTCACATTCATACATCACCACAATGAAAGCCAATATTAGTAATAGGTAAGCCGAACGAGTAGCCATTGATTTGGTTGATACTACTATATTGATAATATAGACTGAACTTCGAAGCTGTATTTTCTAAAAGTCAATTTTCAACATATATATACACAGTTATATATATTCATAAACTATGAATGAAACCAAAAAAATAATATTCATGTACTATGATTTAAATGGATATACAATCCATCGGATCAATCTTCGGATTGACTTGCTATATTTGATAATATGATATATAAATGATGATTATGATTTTTATTAGATTTAAATTTGATTTATACATTTCCTCAAAAAAAAAAAATCAATTTATACACATGGAGAAAAAGTTATAGAGTTCCTTCTCTAACTAAAGATGGTTAGGAATTGGAAAATTGTGTGATGTTGATGAGGTTAATCTTGACTCAAGGGGTAAATTGTTTTTCAATATGATTTGTGTACCCATCAAAATTACAAAAAGCCCCGACCTATGTTTTGTTAGGATAGAGATTTTTCTCTTATTAGTCACTACTTTCACGTGCCTTGCACGTGACCTAATATGTTTAAATTAAATTAAAATTAAAATCTTAAATATACTACTAATTTTATCCTAAAGAAACATATTATTATAGCTGGGAAAATTTCACTCGAATACAGCTATCCGACTCGATCGCCTGAAACCAAACCTTATCCAACTCGATTTGACTAAAAAATCAGCTCAATCCAAAACCGAAATGACCCGACCTCAAATCCTTAATGACCCGAACCTGAATTGACCCGAATCCGATCAATCCGAGAGATTAATCCGAAATTACCCGAATCAAGATTAATTATATTTAAATAACCCGAATCAGAAAAGAAATGAACCTGAAAATCGGAGGCTCAAACCCGAAATTATCTGAACCATATGATCCGAAACTGAAAAAGACCTGAACAAAAATTGACCCAAACCCAAATTATTCAACATTTGAGTGATCTGAATCCAACCCCAACCTAAAACCGAAAATTAACCGAACCCTTTTAACCCAAAATTTCCATAAACTGAAACTAACCTAACCCAGAGATCCGAACCCAAATCCAACCCGACCAGTCCATTGTATATACATTGGATTTTACTATCAAAGTAACAAAAGAAATCAGCCGACACAAAGAAAATTATTAACAAAATAAAATAGCAAATTTAAACCCAGAGTAAGGGTTACATTTATCTGACAAAAAATTAATTATAAATCAAATAAAATAATTGCACGTTAGGGAAATAATAAATTTTAATCATAATACATTAAACTAATAGAAACATGTCAATCACAATAACCTTTTAAATTAAAATGGTAAAAATAAAATAATTATAAAATGTTGAATTTAATTAAATGAAAATAGAGTTTTTAGTAGAATAAAACTGTATATTAAAAATTTTAATATATCAAAATTTTATTGAAAAATAGTAAAATGGTAAAAATATAGAAATTATAAAAATATTAGATTTAATAATTGAATAAAAATAGAGTTTTTAGTAGAATAAAACTACAATAGTTTAAGTAAGGGTATTTAAGAAATATTATTCAAAAAATAAGGGTATAATGGTCGATTCAAAAGTTTTACAAAACTCGTACTTTTATATATAGTATAGATATAGATATAGATAGATGTATTTAAGGTTATAACAAACTTATTATTATTCAACGAGTTTGAATTGAATCCAGGTATAAATTAAAAAAATAAAATTACCTACACATTCTAAAATTTGAAAACAAGATATCTTCTTAATCTTAATGATTATGGTACACGTTCAAATCAATTACTAGTTTTTTTCAATGAATAAAAAACCGGATCGGACCGGCCGGTTCAACCGATTGAACCGGAAACCGGTACCCAGTCCAGTATCGGTATATGTACAATATTGAAAGTCAATGTATCGGCGTTGACTCGGTTCAATCGCGGTTGAACCAGCCGGTTTATCGGTTTGGAATTTGGTCAACTTTTTCAATTTTGTAAAATTTTAAAAAAACAATTGCAAATGGTAAGAATCAAACTCCACACACTTTGAATGAAGACAAGAGACTAAACCACTCCACTAAAGTGTTATTTAATGATTATATCATCATATATTATATTTATTTTATACTAAAAAATATTTTTTTTCAAAAAAATCTTTTAAAACGGTTTAACCACTGATTAAATCGGATACCGATGACCTCACTGATATGACATCCGGTACGGTTTTTTATTCATTAGTTTTTTTGAGATTTGATTTTGGATTCTAAATCAATTAAAGTTTTAATGAAGTTTTCCTATTAAGAATTACAATTAGTTTCATTATCATTTTTTTAGTGCTGTTTCATTATCATTTTTTTTAGTGCTACAAGTGAAATCTCATTACAATCAGAATAAATTTTCATATGCCCAAACATCTAAATGAGAATCCACCCCAAACTAAGAAATTACCTTAAATAACTACTTACTAAACTACCAAACAAATACTCCGTGAGACTTGAACCCAGGACCTCATGGTTCAGACACGGTACACTTATCAATTGAGCTAACAACTTGGGTGCAGTTTCATTATCATTAAGAATTTGATTCATGTACCAAAAAAAATTGAACTTAATTTGCTACAAGCCCCACCCCTTTGTTCCACACAAGACTTCCCGCCTAACGTGTACTTTGCTGGTTCAACCACATCTTTTACCAATTTTAATTTATCTAAATTATTAATTTTGGCAGTTTCCCTTAAAATAAAATTGGGGCTAACTTTAGTGAATTAATTATATATTGTATTTCTAAAACCCTATAACAATAAATCATTAATTTTAAAATTTACCCTTGACATAAAATTAAAATTTTAGTTTGTGGCCAAACTTAGTGAAATTAGTTTTATATTTTATTTCTAAAATCCTATAACAATAAGTTATTAATTTTGGAATTTACCCTTAACATAAAATTAAAATTTTAATTTGGGGCTTTTATATTTTATTTCTAAAGCCCTATAATAAAAAATAATTAATTTCATAATTTACTCTTAAAAATCAAATTTCTTTTATTGGAGCTAAACTTAATAGAAACTAAAAGAATGAAAATAAGGAAAAAAAAAAAAGAGAAGACGTTTTTTTTCAAAAAAAAATTGATTCAATTACTAAATCAATTCAGTTTTGCTGAATTTCGCGCCTATTAGTAATTACTTGATTTTTGATTTGATTTGAATATTTTTCATACCAAAATAAATCAAAATTAATTAAAATTTTACATTAATTACGTTTTATATTGAAATTCTTATAGGCTATCATAAATCGCTCTATAAAAAACTCAACTCCATCAATATAAATAGGCCTGCTTCGCAGAGTATTGTATTTTGGATTCACTTTACGAAAAGTTCTCTTCAATATCAAGAGAGCAATCACAGCGAGAGTCCAAATTACATGACCAATTAGACAAGTAAGAACTCTTGAAAAGGTGCAATTTGGTTTGGTGCATAGGGAAACATATAATAGTACTAAAAGAGGAATTAATTAAAAGGCTTTCTTATTCATAATTACTGAAAACAAGTGATATAGTATATGGTTTATTTCAGCAACCAAATCAAAGCATCCTAGGTCAAACATGAGGAGGACCGCAAGCATCTTGACAAGCATTAAGTTGAGGAAAGCAGCCAGCCCTTTTGGGGTATTCGCAGCACCAACATGAGCTATTCATTGCAATGCAAAATGCATTAATGAAGGTTATTACAATTTTGCTACTCCCATCAACCTCGTTGCCATGGATGTTTCTGCCGCTTCCTGTTGGAAATTAACATAAAATAAATTAAGCGATTATTTATGGCATATGAAAATTATAAAACAAAAAGATTTGTGAAAATAAAAGAAATAAGTTGAAGAGTACAGTATACTCACATTCATACATAACCAGAATGAAAGCAAATATTAGGAATTGGTAAGCCATGGGGGATGGTAAAAAACCCTAGCCGTCTCCCTCTTTCTCCCTTTTCTAGTTTTTCTTGTTTTGTTCTATTTTCGCTCCTCCTTCTTGGCTATCACTGTCAAGGGGAGGAGGGGTTTGGTTTTTTATTTCGTATCTTGTTTTTTTTTTTAGTTTTAGAATAAAGTTCCACAGATCTGTTGATCTGTTTGGGTTATCAGTCTCCAGATCTTTAGATCTTGGATGTTTGAGTCTCCAGATCTTTAGATCTTGGATGTTTGAGTTAGTTCAGTTTGTCGAGTCAGTTTATTCAGTTTGTTTGATATCTTTTGAGTTTACAATAGATTGGGGATTTCACCATCATATTGAGATGGGTTTTCTTTGTGGTTTTTGGATCAATTGGGGAGGTTTTCGGATCACTTGTCGTTGGTGAAAGAGGTGTCGCGCGTGCTAGAGACTCATAAGAAAGGTTCGAAACTCCAATTCAAAGAATTCATATCATGATGACAAATCCAGATCAAGACGTTGATGATGAAATTCAATCTATTGTAATTTATGTTATGAACTATGTAATTTCATTTTCATGAATGAAAATTACATTTTCTTAAAAAAAAAAAAGGAATTGGTAAGCCGAACGAGTAGCCATTGATTATATAGACTGACTGAATTTTGAAAGTATAATATTTTCTAAAGGTTCAATTTTTTTTTTTGGTGAAACTATAGGTTGATTTTCGTTATGTATAGTTTATAACCTAATTTATAATTAGGGTAATTAAGTGATTGTGGGCTGATTAACTTAGTCACCAAGCTCACCCTTAATTAGTTGTAAATTACGAGGAAACTTCTTGTAATTTAATTCTGATAAAAAAAATTCCTAAAATTTTTTTTGATAAAAATCAATATTTGATTTTAAAGGAAAAAAAAGTCAAAATTAAAAACCATCGGATTTTGTTTCCCATTTTAGGCGGATTAATTTGGCCTTAAGGCCGATGGCCACAAGAAGGAAAAATATATGAAGGTTGAGGCCGACGGCCTCCAAGCACTTAATTTGATGCAATTGAGGTTGAGGGCCTCCCAAAGAAAAGCAAGACCTATTGCCTCCATGAACCTTAGTCGATTTCAGAAAGAAAATCTCCAATTGAAGTGAAGATGATTCAAACCGTGTCGTACTATGTTAAGTGAATCAAGCATTCAAGCCTAGAGATTACCTTTAACTAACATCCGCAAGTTAAGCAGTTTAGATGGACGATCAAACCTTGAAGTCAGGAGGATCAATCAATTTAACAATGAACAAGTGATGGATGTTGAGCACATTCTCGAGGATGCACACAAGCTAGATACTTTCTTTGGCTTGCCTAAGCTTTTAAGAAGGGGTTATGTTGTAAAGCAACTGTCTGAAGCCAATCCATTGCAAGGTTCCGTGGGGTCTGACAGCCGATGATTTGTGCATGTTGATGATAGTTGAGGGGGTTTAACATCATTATTATTGTTCATATAATGCCTTTTTTTATTTTTATTTTGCTAACAAACATTTGTTAGGGAGTTTTGTTTAAGGGTCCATGACAAATTCAAACATGCCTTTTTGTAAATGTTTAATGGCTAGCATTTGAAACTATTGGTATATATTTGAAAACAATTTCAAGAAGTAACTTTGATGAAATATCAATTTAATATGGTTTCATTTCATATTCATGTTTATGTTTACTTTAGGAAATATTCCAAGTCCATATACTTTATGAAATATAAAATAATGCATGAAAGAATAGTAATCATTTTTGCCTTAGGAAAAAGGTAATTATTTTTGCCTTATAGTTGTGAAATATTGAAGGAATAAAGGCAATATTTTTGCCTTACACTTATGAAATTTTGTTAAGTAATGAATGATGGTATTTTTGTAATCTTTGTACTTTAGGTGCAAAACATTCATGGTAACTAGACAGGTTCATGGCATTACCATCACATTACTGAGGTGTTCCAACCAAACACATTTTGATGTACATTTTTGGTAATTGCATTACTACCAGTAATGTCATTCCATTTGGCAATATGCCATGAAAATTAACCAAAAGGTAGCCAAAAGGCCCCTTAATATTTGATTAACATCAAAACAAAAACCTTGTATAAAGCCTTTTTTTTTTTTGCAAAAAGACGAAAGGATAATATATATATTAATAGAAATAAAACACAGTACATAAACAGGTGCGCGACGCGGGTTGGATCCGGATTAGTCAGGGCGAAATCCTGGATACCGGATGGGATACAAAAAAAAAGAAATAAAACACAGTACATAATACAAGTAGCATTACTTAATAACAATTAAACATCTAGTAATATTAGAAACCCTTCTTAACATCATCCCCTTGGAGGCATCAAAAGAAAGTAGGGGGTAAAAATCTAGGAACATTGAAGGGTTGATACATGAAGATCTCATTTTAACAGCTACATTAGCAAGATAGCCAACAATAGAGTTTGCTTCACGATACGCAAAACATAGAGTAATAGAGGAGAAACTAGATGTAAGATCAAGGATGTCACTCCTGAGATTCTGCAGATGCATTTGAAGCCAGTCCTCCCTGTTATGAAATAGCAATATAGATGCAAAGGAATCAGATTCAATCATTAAATGAGTAATATTAACGTCTCGTTCAATCATCAGTCCAAACTTGATAGCTTGAAGTTCAGCCACCATATTAGAAGCAATCCCAATATATATACATAGAGTATGCAGCAATGAGGTTTCCATTAGAACCATGAATAGTTGCACCACATCCAGCAACACCAGGATTGCCATGGGAAGAGCCATCACAATTAAGTTTATAAAAATCATTGGGAAGTGCATGCCATGAAACATAAATAATATTATGTTTAAGAACATTATCATTGGCAACAGGTTTGTCAACAGAAAAAGGATTTAAATAAAAACTCATTTTGTGCTAAATCTCCATTCAGTAATCAAAGACTGATTAAACAAGGAATCATTTCTATAGAACCACATCAGCCAAAGAACCATACTAAGCCAATGTACTTGAGGCACCCATTTATTACCTAGAGGAAAATAAGTTTGTGATCTATGTAAAGTTCTAAGTAATAAGGTTGAGTGCATAGTAGTAGGATCCCACCTATAACGAAGATGCTTTCTATGGAAGGAATAGAGAGGACACAAATTTATAATGTGATTTATATCCTCAGGTTCATTACAGTGGTGGAAAGTGGGGAAGGAATATGATATTTCTAGTATAGGCAACTTATCATGAGCCAGTAACCACAGGAAAAACTTAACATTTAGGTAAAGTTTTAAGCTTCCAAATATATTTCCATTGGTCAGAGGCATTAATGAGCTTCCTATATAAAGAGGAGGTTGAGAACTGTCCTGTCCTTTTTAATGACCATATAGGAAGTGATTCACATCTAGTTAGGGGAATCGGAGTTCCAAGGATTTGTTCAACAATGATGGATGGAAGGGAATGTAGGGTAGGTGTTAAATTCCAGCTATTCCTCCTTCTATCAATAATATCATTAACAGTGAGTGATGTAAGGTGAGGAGGAATTGGCATAGTAATAAGATCAGCTATGGGGACTTCCCTTAACCATTTATCAAACAAGAAGTTAATGTCCTGAGAGCTTCTAAGATCATATCTAATATTGTTTTTAACTAGATGGATGCATTTCAAAAAACCTGACCATATAGCAGAACATCCTGATTTTCTAGAAACTTGAAGAATATGTGAATCTGGGAAATACTTATCCTTAAGAACTGAGAAAAGCAAACTATTAGGATTAACCAGAAGCCTCCAAATATTTTTTGCAATTAAGGCCTGATTAAAAAGAGGAAGGTAATGGATTCCTAACCCTCCCACCTCTAAAGGAGTACAAACTGTTTTCCAGCTGATATAAGGAGTTTTTATTTCCTTCAACATTGTGGTTCCATAAGAATTTCCTTATAACAGTGTTAAGTTTTTTGATAAGAGTAGGAGGAAGTAGGAAAACCGACATGGTATAAATAGGAATCGAAGTAAGAACTGCCTTTATAAGGGTAATAGATACCTATTATACCAACAGTGAAGAAGGGCAGTCATCCTAGTTATAAGGAAATCAAAATAAGAATAAGTGGACCTGCTAGAGAACATTGGAAGACCAAGGTATTTGTCCACCGATGATGAGAAAGGCGTATTAAAAAATGACATAAATGTCATTTTGCACCCTTAAGTTTATATGGACTGTCATTTTGCACCCAACTTTTTTATTTTGACCAAAACGCATCCTAAAGTTTTATTTTTGTGCCATTTTACACCCTCCGTCACGGTAGGACAAACAGATGTTCGACATGGCATGCCACATGGACAAAAATGACACGTGGCACATGGCATTTTTTACATGTGGCGAGCCATGTGTCATTTTTGTACACGTGGCATTTTTTGGTACACGTGGCATGCCACGTCGGATGCCCGTTTGTTCTATAATGACGGAGGGTGCAAAGTGGCACAAAAATAAAACTTTAGGGTGCGTTTTGGTCAAAATAAAAAAGTTGGGTGCAAAATGGCAGTCCATACAAACTTAAGGGTGCAAAATGATATTTATGTCATTAAAAAATAGAGCCACCTGTTCTTTAGTATCTTCAAGGGTATTAGGAGAAAAAAATAATGGAGCATTTGTCTAGATGGACAGTCTGACTAGAAGCTTTACAGAAATGATCCAGAGAAGTTTTGAGAGATGAGATGCTAAGTGGATCAATTCTGGAAAAGATATAGCAGTCATCAACATAATTGAGGCAAGGAATCATGGGTCCATTTCTTGAAGCTTTAAGAGCCAAAAAATTCTTTTATGACATGTTTTTGATTAAGGATTTATTAAGGAATTTAGAGCATAAGATAAAAAGAAAAGGAGATAAAGGTCTCCTTGTCTCAAGCCTCTAGAAGGAATAATTCTATCTATGAGTTCATTATTAATCAGAATCCTGAAACAGGCCGTGGTAATACATTTCATAATATACATTATCCAATTGGGAGGAAAACCATAAGCATGAAGGCATTTTTCAACAAAACTCCATTCCATTTTTATCATGTCTTAGCATAATCAAGTTTGAAGGGCCATGTATGAAGTGTTTCCAGTTGTCTTCTTATTAAGAGAATGAATTAGTTCATGAGTAAGGATAATGTTATTAGAGATAAGTCTGGAGGGAATAAAAGCAAATTGAAATGGAGAAATAAGCTTAGAGATAAGAGGCTTTAGTCTATGTGTTATTAGAGAAGTGATTATTTTATAAATGGTATTTACATAGACTAATAGGTCTAGAGTGTGAAACTTCATAATTAAGGATTCGGAGATTTAGGGATAAGAACAAGGAAAGTTTCATCAGCATATGACCAGAATGAAAAAAAGCTTTTAACAACAGCAATGACAAAAGTTCCAACAATGTCCCAATAAGATTTGAAAAATTGAGCATTTAAACCATCAGGTCTAGGGGCCTTGTTTGATCCTAATTTCCAGACATTTTTTTTTTTTGCGCGATAGAGGGCCATTTTGTTTTTTTTTGGCACCAAGAGAGCCATTTTTGTTCAGGGCCCTTTTTGCTATTCACTGTCCCACTTTTTACACTTTTACCTTTTGCTTCATTTTCTAAAATTTCAAATTCTCTGAAAGTTTGAAGTTATTACAAATGTAGAATAGTCCGAGAACTCCGGAAATGGACGATAACATACCGTATTTTGATGATGATGTAAGAAAAATTGCAATTTTTCAAGAAAATTGGGTTTAGGGTCGGTGCCGCCCCAGGAGGGCGGCATAAACAATTTTGGTCAAAATTAACATGAAAAAATTATTTTTTTATAAATATATAAAAAAAGGTACGTGCCGCCCCAGGGGCGACTCTGCCACGTGAAGCCGCCCTCCTAGGGTGGCACGGGTCATCAGCCTTAAATTTCCTCAAAAATTAAATTTTTCTTAAATCGTTATCAAACATACGACACGTTATCGTCCATTTTTCTTAAATCGTCATAAAAACGTTAACGTTATTTTACGTTCGTGATAGTTTTAAGATTTCAGAGGATTTGAAATTTTAGAAAACAAAGCAAAAGACAAAAATGTAAAAAATGGGACGGTGAATAGCAAAAAGGGACGGTATTTAGCAATTCAGTTTTGTATATTGAGTCAAATTTTAAACACTAGTTTGGGTTGCACACTCGATATGTATAGACGTCTACGATTGATACATTTCTAACTTTCGATGCCTTCAAGATGGAAACGAGTGCACTAGATCAAAACCAGGTTCAGTGAATCTCGACTTCAATTAATATTGCGGACCCAAGTAACACTTATTCTCTTAGGCCCCGACCCCACATATTAAAAATTAATTTATCCAAAAAAACAAATATTAAAAATTAGTATTAGAAATTTATAATTTAGATTAAGTATTGCAAAAATGATATTAATAGCAATATATTATCAATTAGTAATAATATAATTAACAAATAAATGTTTTATTATGAATATGAAAATGATAGATGAAAAAAAAAAAAACCTTGTCTCAATTAATGAACAAAAACGAAACTCTGTCCAATGTCCATTGGCCAAAGAGATTCTCTCTTTGCTTAAAAAACCTTTCAGTCATTATCTCAGAAAATGAAAAAAGGTTCCATTCTTTCTTTAGAAGACTGAAAACAATTGACAAGATCACAAGATACAGAAGAAATAATTAAAAATGAAAAAAGAATGTTAAGGTAGAATTTGGCAGCAGCAGGGGAAGAAGAAGTTGATGGCTTCCTTCAATAAAAGCTGGGCTCAGCAAACTGAGGAAAGTTACCAGTTGCAGTTGGCACTTGCTTTGCGGGTTTCTTCACTGGCTGCTTCTGCTTCTGATTCTAACTTCCTGGATTTCTCTCCTGATTCTATTAATAATAGAATTGCGTCTTTTCCCCTCTCTTCTTCACAGGATGTTTCACATCGATTCTGGGTATCGTATCTTTTTCTCTCTTCTTTTCTTGTCTCCTTGTTTAACTAGTGATTGCATGTTGGGTTTTCTGTTGAGTTGAAAATCAGTAATGTGTTTTAATCTGGCAATTTTGCTAAGGTTTTCATGTTTTCTACTGTTTTGAATTTGAATATATGAGGGAGTTTGTTCTTTCTTTATGTATGCAACAGCTAATCACTGTAACTTTTGTCTCTGAATTTCGTCTGGGGAAAAATGGTTGTAGATATTTTCTTGCTGATTAAAGCAGTTTACATCCTCATGCCTGGCAATGTAAACAAAAAGTTCAGTGTGTTTGATATGAATAATATAAGACTGGTTGGTTGTCGTTGTGATTTAATGGTTAAATGCTACATGTGAGCAATTTATACTGAACTTTGATTCCTTTGGGCTCAGGTAAATGGCAGTCTGTCTTACTTTGATAAAATCCCAGATGGGTTTTACCTGATTCATGGAATGGATCCTTATGCATGGTCCATAAGTGCTGATCAAGGAGAGATTGGCCGGATGCCATCGCTTGAATCATTGAAGTCCATTGATCTTAATGATGATACGTCCATTAATGTTGTTCTGATTGATAAATTGAGAGACCCTACTTTGAAGGAACTTCAAAATTGGGTTCTCAGTATATCTAGTAGCTGGGTCAGCACAAAAGATGTAATTGATCAGCTTGCATGTCTAGTCTGTAACCGGATGGGGTATGTTCTTCACTTTGCATAAATATGGGATTTCCAAATATAATCTTTGTTATGCCATATCTCTTATATGAATAAAATTTTCTTGTCACAACAAGGGGTACAGCCTCTTCTGAAGAAGGTCTTTATAGACAATGGAAGGAGTGTACCAAAGTTCTAAAAGGCTGCCTAGGTTCTATTGTATTTCCAATTGGAAGCCTATCTTTTGGCCTCTGTGTTCATCGTGTGTTATTGTTTAAGGTATATCTTTGAGACCTGGTTAGCTCTCAGTTAGTACTTTTTCTGGATACCTATTATTTCATTTATGTATATTTGGTGTTATAGTTTGTTGATGTTTTATAAGTATAATTTGGGGTAATAATTCTCTTATGGAAAAACTAACTACTATCCCACTACACTCTTTTTTTTTTTTTAATTTTTTTATTATTTAATTTTCCAAGAGTACCGTTGGGAGAACTTCTTGTGTGATGAAAAAGTAATTGTCAAGTTATAACTTTTTGCAGGTATTAGCAGACTTGGTTAACCTACCATGCCGAATCACTAAGGGCTGCAAATGTTGCCAGCGGGAAGATGCTTCATCCTGTCTTGTGCAATTGGGTCTTGACAGGTAAAACTGATACTTTTGTATGTGTATTTGCGAGACAATTTATTTATAGCAATTAATCTTAGGGCTGAAATATATAGAAACTTGGGCAATGAGTTGAGAACATTTTGTTGGTTTTGAGAAAAACTGTGATGGCAATTGTTAACTGTGAAATAGTATGTGACAAGTTATAAGGCTTTGAAATTCAATCAGATTTGGAAAATACATTCAGGACATATTTTATGGTAATATGTCACTGAAATATGATGGAGGATAGTCCTAACTACAGCATTACCATTTTGTATTCAGCTGAGTGCGTGTGTTATTTTAACAATAGGCATGATAGCTATAAAATTATATTGAAATGATAATTTGACAGCTGCTAAGCCTTGCCCAAAAGGTCCTTCAGCCATGATCCATGATCCATGATAAATTTCACCCATGGAATTATGCTCATGTAGAATCTACCTAATTGGAGTTGACTCCATTTGTCTTGCTTATCATTCTTTCCACCATCTTTGTCTGGAATGTGATTTGGGTTTTTTTAGGTGGGGATATGCTAAATATTTTTGTATGTTCGACAGACATGTGGAGTAAGTTATATTGGCTTGGATTTACATGCCTTTGCAATCCCGTTTGAATACTAATAATTTCAAATTGTCAACTTCTGGAAAGGTGGTTTATTGATGTCTCAACTTAATATCTTTATTAAGTAGTTAGACATTTATGTGTCTATATGACTTTGAATTTGAAATCTATGGAGCCTCTGATGATCCACTCCCTTTTTGTCTGCATGCCATGTTCCAGGGAATATTTAGTTGATTTGTTTGAGGAGCCTGGAGCTCTAAGCCGACCAGATTCCTCAGTCAATGGTGCATCTTCAATTTTAGTTTCTTCACCACTTTGTCATCCAAGATTCAAACTGGTTGAAAGTGCTACAAGCATCAGGACATTGGCCAAACTCTATTTTGTTGGTGATCAATACCATAAACATGCATTTGGTGATCCTTTCTCAGGTTACTCTCTTGTTCGTACTCTTACTAGAAGGTCATGCTCTTTATTATTGCATATTTTTCCCAATATTTGACGATGAGTACTTAAATTGAGGAAGTGCTTTTATTATGAAACATCAGCATGTACAATTATCTACCTCATTTTTACTTTTGAGCCCTTTCATTCCAAATGTTCCCCACCCCCACCCCATTCCCTGCCCCTCCTCATACTTGCAGGTTATGTTTATTTTTTATTTTTGTTTTAAACTAGTGGTGAACCAAAAGATTAGTATTCTAATTTTTATTTTTTATATCTATAATTCTATTCAGTTATTATGTTCTTTTTAAAGGCATCATTTCTCTTGAGCTTGCTATTTGAAATGATGAAGGATATGATAAAAGTTTCAATGCTCAGAATGGTTTCATAGATAAAAGTTGCATATTTGAAATAATAAAGGATATGATAGGATCAGCATGGCTGAAAAGACTGCTAGTAAGGGTGATCTCCAGATGATGTTTGAAAAGTTATTGATCTTTGATCACAGCAGATAATGCTAGCCATGAAGATGAGCAAACTGGTCGACAGCTTACTAAAGGATTTGATATGAATTTCTTTAACAAGAACAACCATATTTCCACCTTTAGCAAAGAGAATAAATGTTCTCTATCACCTCACCAGAGAACTGAATGGCATATCTATTGTGACCAAGAACTTCTGAATCAAAACTCATCAAATTCAAATTTGTTGCCAAAGGCCATTGGCTCAGCACACCCGGCCAGAAGTCCTCTTTTTCCAAGTTGTGTCCCATCTGGTGTGCTCAAAGATGCTTATGTAGCTTTAGCATCATCTGATCCAAGGCAATCTAGTGTGAATTGTGCGCCATTCAAGCAACCAAATCAGTCAGTATTGAGCATTAATGATCAGGAAGATTTGTATATTCCTTGGTCTGAACTTGACTTGAAAGAGGAAATCGGAGCAGGTATATGATATTTTCATCTCCAAATAATATCAAAACTGTACGATGTAGTATGATCAACCGCTTCCAGATTCTCATTCAAACAACACAATATATGTTTACATACAACATGATTTAAAGATCATACGTAAGGATGCTGATAAATGCTTTTCAGGTTCTTTTGGAACTGTCCATCGTGCTGAATTTCGTGGTTGTGTAAGTACATATTTCCCTTGTTTCTCATACGATAGGTGTCCTGGTTTGATGTTTTATTTGTATGCATTGGTACTTTTTAATTGGCTTTTTCTTGACATTTTCCCAATTTCATTGTGGCAATGACATGATGGAGGGAGCACAAAACTTGGGCCTTTTCCTGTTTCATGCTTTTTCTCAGAGATGTAGAAAATGTGCAATTAATTAGATACATAGTGTTCTTGTCTTCATTATCTGTTTGTCCAAATTGTAATTACTGATCTGTTATAGTTCTTCTTTCATCACACTTTTATTTTATTTTGTGTATAACTTAGGTTGACAAAAGGAAAAGGGAGAAAAATGAAACAGGATGCATATGGTGGTTCTATCTCCGTTGTCTGTCATTGCATTACTCCTTTGTCATCATTATTCTTTCCTTACCATCCATCACTTGCTGTTGATCTTCCGATTCGTCCTTTTCTTTGAACCATTGCAATTCTCATTTAATCACACTTCCAAACTGGATTTCATGTTTTACTTCTATACCATTTTTTATGGGCTGCAACCTTATACTAAATGTGCCATCAGGAAGTTGCTGTCAAAATTCTCATTGAGCAAGATTTCCATGCAGAGCGCTTTAGGGAATTTTTGAGGGAGGTATATTTTGGCTACTGTTTTCCATTAAAAAAGCACCTCTATCATCCTGATGTAAACAATTGACTAGCTCTTCTTTTTGAACATGCATCAGTTTTCCCTTTTCCTTTTTTTAAATCACTGTTTTCTCATTTCATTGCTAGGTTGCCATCATGAAGCGTTTACGGCACCCTAACATTGTTCTCTTTATGGGTGCTGTTACTCAACCACCAAGGTTATCCATTGTAACTGAATATTTATCACGGTATCTAGATATCCCTCTTATTTTACTTTATGTGCTTTCCTTTCATTTCATCAAAAAGGGTGGGCTCCTTCATGATACACCAGAATGTTTTCTTGGACTGCAGGGGCAGTCTGTTTAGACTTTTGCAGATGCCTGATGTGGGGTTGATATTAGATGAAAGGCGTCGCTTGAATATGGCATTAGATGTGGTAATGATTAGACAAGTATTGTTTTCCCATTTTTACTAATAAGACCTCAGGAAGTCTGGCTGTAATATCTGAAATTTTTTCGAACAGATGTAGCTGAGATATCTGTTTCTGTTTACAGGCAAGGGGAATGAACTATCTTCATCAACTTAAACCTCCCATTGTTCACCGGGACTTGAAGTCCCCAAATCTTTTGGTAGACAGTAATTATACAGTTAAAGTAAGTTTTGACAACTCATTCCACGCTACATGCAATGGATCCATTTCTGTTTATTGTTATTTTCTTTTAATACAATAGAGTTAATAGGTTTCCCAAGTCTCTTCATTGGCATTGTGGTGTTTCAATTCAATTTGACAGTCTAGATAGTTGAATGACCTCTACTGTTTATATTTAAAGTTGGAAGATAAACTAAGAAAGGGAACCAAAAATTGTCATTGTCTGCTTATTAATGCACATTCTATAGTAATTGCCTAGTATAGTGTTTGGTGCCTTTGACATGAGTTCTACATGGTGACACTTCCAAATGGGGGGAAAAAAAGAAAAAAGAATGATCTATAGTTTCTTCTGCACCTTTTATCCCACTTGCATTTGTAGCATTTCGTGAATATATATGCTACATGTTGATATGATGCAAACTCTATACTTACTATCTTAATTAGCAATTAGTGGGTAATACGGACTAAAATGTTTGCCTCTACTCATAAATTTCTGTGGAATGAAGTTGCCATTTCTAGCAATTCCTGGATATTATAAATTCACAGGAGGTTTGCAGATGATTGTGGAAATAATTACAAGTCAATAATTATTTTGAGCAGATATCAGGCATTGTTATTAATTTAGTAATCCAGAGAAATTTGTTACTATGTCATTGTTATTAATTTAGTAAATCTAGGGAAATTTCCTTACTATGCTCCTATGAATTTTTTTCTCCTTAATCAGGTTAGTCTGTGGAAACAAATGAGAAAATGGCTCTCAAAATGATGAATGTGAAATGCAGGGAATATAGGCTAGTTATAATGCTGAAGGATCACAATTCTCAAAACATCAGAAAATAAGGAGAAAGCATGTCTAATTCAGGAAAATACCCTGTGATTCGAGGAAAAGTAAAACTTAACTTAGGTTTAAAAAGTGACAAATTTTCACCATGATATTTTTTTTTATAGAAAGTGACAAATCTCTTTCTTTTATTTTTTGTCTAACCTTTCTGTCTTGGTTGGATTTCAACCTCTTGTAAACTTTTGCAGTAATCTCTCTCACCATCTTCTGACAATCATAACTAATTATAGGCTGCAATCTGGCATGTGTGCAATTGCTGATCATCTACTCATTTATCCCTTCTTCCTTTTTGTTACTTTCGTCCACCATGTTTCATTTTCTCTCTCTAAACCCATTCTTCTTGATCTTTAAATGTTGATTACCTCCACTATGTCTTTTTTTCATGGTTAATGATCAGCTATGATTCATCATTGCTTTAAAACCATCCATAAATTTTTATCATATGTTTCTTTGATTTTCTTACCTACATCATTATCTCTGACGTTTTATTTGTTGAATTACTTAATACTTCTCTGAAATGTTTTCTGATTTTCTTATTCCAACTTAATGTTAACACAGTACCATATTCTTTTGAGTTCTAATGCCTGCATAAGTATTTCTTCAGGTAGTTATTAATCTTGTAAATTTCTAGTTTGCCTGAGTATTATGGTGCAGTTTACTGCTGTGAAATCATGTATCTACATGCTAAATTCTAGTTTCTTTTATGTTAAACAACATAATGACAAAATTATACATGTACATGTTGGCCCCTGCATGGATCCATTGCAAAGGGGTTCACATGCAGGAAAACAAAAAAAGAGC